>LKTO01000132.1:0-102797 GCA_001399465.1 Hymenoscyphus scutula | reverse complement strand
GGATAACTAAGGCTACAACTAAGCGTAAAAGTCGTAAGAGGAAGTATATTAAGGGTTAAGAGACATTAACAGTAGGCAAGGTAGCTAATTTAATTACTTCTAAGGAAACTAGCGACCAGAAACAAGGTGGAGAGTCTAGGAAGAGAGTTCGCGCAGACAGGCACTGTAGCCTTTATAGCAAAACGGGGCATAATTCTCGTACTTGTCAGGCAGAAATGTTAGATGTAGAAGATAGCGACATTTCCGAATAGTACTAGATAGCGTCTATAGTTATAACAAAATGTGTAGTGTTAAGTATTTTACATCGCAATAATACTAGATTGAAAAAGTGGGCGACTCGCTTAGGTGGGCGACTCGCTTGTGAAACACGTTATTCTTAGTTTAGTATTTTATTCTTTCTATATAGAGAATAAAGAGATAATAAGTTAAGTTTTAAAATATATATAGAAAAACTAGACTATTTTAATATATAAACTAATAAAAGTAAATTAAAACTTTAATTAGAGTTAACTATAGTTATAATTCTATAAAATTATATATTATAGAAAGTATTAAAGTATAAAACTTAGTCTCTTAACTTCTTAAAGAGATAATATATAGAAATAGACTTTATAAAGAATAAATAGATAGACTATTAGTTATAGCTCGATTATTAAGGCCTTCTATATTATATAAAGCGAAGATAGATATTCTTACTATACTATTCTCTAGAGTATTAGTAGAATTACCTTTATCTATATAGTCTTTTCTTTCTTATTTAAACTTAATAAATCTTTATAATAATGTCTTTAAACTTAATAATTAATAGCTTTAATAAGTAAATAATCTCTCTAAAGACTTTATTCTACTTTAAATTTTTTATATTACTCGATCTAGCTACTCTAAAGACAGCTTTAGAAGAAGGTAATCTTAATAGTACTCTAGAGGATAATTTCATTCTAATCTCTAATTAAAAGGTTAAAGACTAGAAGGAATAACCTTTAGATAACTCTATACTCTTATATCTACAAGCCTAGCAATTTTTTCCTAAATCTCTAACTCCGAAGAGACTTGATTTCATCAGTGCGTTGTCTCCAGTTTTGAAGATGTAAGCTGGAAAGAGCTAATTTTAGAATTCGTGTATAGACTTGGAATTTGTAAAGTGTTTTCTTAGAAACCGAATTTTGTCGAGATAACAGAGGCCGTTAAGGAACGGTCTGCCATGTCCCTCCTCCTTACTCCCGCTTCGTAAGCTGAAATGAAGAAGTATTTTCGGTAATAATAAATAAAAGAATAGATCATTCTATACAAGCAATCAGACCCTACTTCTTTAGAGCGTTGCGGCTCAAAAGGCATACTTACGAGAGACAGAAATAGCCTAAGCGGACTAATCACCTTTCCACACTAGTTTTTCATACTTATCAAGTGGTTTGTGGATAAAAATAAATATTTTAGGGTGTGAGTGTTTATGAGACGGAAAGAACCGCCCAATTTATCATGGAGAGAGAGCGAAAATATTTGATTCATTCAAACTTGAGTCTTTATTGAAGGACACCTCGTCAAATAATATGAACAATTTGATTTCCGATCGTATGAAGTTGGTTCTGGCTTTTTGTGTTGAATATCTCAGCAGATTCACCTGGTATGCTGAAAGCTTTTCTTATAGACACGACGGTGCGACGAACCATGACTGGGAATGAACGTTCGTCATACTCGTTCATATTGAAGGGGGTAGTAGGAAAGTAGTGGTCATCTTCAAAAGTCTCTGCCATTTTTGTAGTTGTGATTTTTGCGTTGAAAGAGGTATTTTGGGACGCGTTACTAAAGGTAAAGGGCAGTGGTCTGCTAGGTATCAATGAAAGGATATTTATATTACAAACACTGTGGTTCCAGCCACTAGAGCACTGGCAAAAAGAAATTCGTGAATACAACTTTCCTGGCAAGTAAACAAGGTCACTTCCTTAGAGAATTAATTTGATCTACTGAACCAGCTCGGAAAAAGCAATTCCTTGAGGATAGACCGGACGAAAGTAGAAAAACAAGGCCTTAATATTCACTATCCTCAGGAATTCAATAGCTTGACGGGTTTTATTCTTTGACAGAGGTTCACAGGAAGATAGAGGCAAGGCAAACGCTTGCGTCTGTTGAGTCTGATCTAGCTCCTCTTGCTCTCCTCAATCCAACGACTCATTCGCCCTTCCACCCCCTTTCCTTCAATTCCCTCAACCCATTCTTAAGATCCTGCATCCCCATTTTGATTTCCAAGAAAATCTTAAACAAAAGCATGATGCCAACGCCAAAGCAAATGCATATGACCAGCCCCAGAGTCGCGACTATGAATGTAATGTTTCTCGCTTCCTTCCTGACAAGGTCGTCTGGGAAAGGCCATCCCATTGTTGGGATGATGTTGGGAGGTAGAGCTGGTAGCTTTGTTGGATTATGTTATTTGGGGGGTAGCTATTCGCAGACTTTCATTTGGTTAGCATCATTCTGAAGACTGTGGGAAAAGCGCTTACGATTGTTGGAGAAGCTTTTTGGTCCTGGAGGATACGCGCTTGGTTTTCTGGTTTTGGAATCGATGCGATTTGTTATTGTTTGTGGTGGAATCGTAACTGTCGGATGGTTATGGTTTTCGTTTGCAGGGGCCCTGTTTGCTGTTGTGTAACTAGAGATAATGATATCATCTGTCATTTGAAACCCGATTTAAATCTATAAGTGACTTTAATAAATCATTTATTTATCAATTTAGGTAAGGGAAGGTTCAGCTCTTAGTTCCAGGGGCATCTCGATACTCATTTTTTGGGCATACCCTATTTACCGTTATAGTGTTTTCTGGGAATTAATAGGCATCCCCTCAACACTCAAACTCTTTCTAAATCTCGTCCTCTGAATAACCATCCTAGTGTTTTAAACATTACTACCCCAATTACTAAATGTACAACTACTCATTCTCTAAATACTCTTGTAGTAAAAACTTATCCCCCAAACAGGCTTTCACTATAACCCCACTTTTGTCATCTACTAAGGAGGTTGAGGTTTTTACAAGTGACTGGAGATAGGCTCTACTCGCTAGAAGTACTCAACTTATTTACTCCTTATATGTAGATTCGTAATTGTTTCACGATTTGAGGCATTTTTTGTAAAGAACAATGCACAAAGCACACTTAAATAAATAGGTGAAAGAGTAAAGCGAGACTTCCGAGTTACGTACCTTTATTCCACACACTACCTGTTTTCTTGGGTGTACCCATTTAGCACAGTACTATATGAGGGGAAAATCGAAAGAGACAGGGTTCATACCCCCGAAATATATATATTCAGCAAAGTTAGGAGAGTAAGTAGAGAGAAGATGTGTTAGAAACAGCTCAAATCAATAGTCGAGAAGTTGCAAGGTCACAGTTTGTATCATTTACAAGTGTTCTGCAAGTGTGGTATTTAGTTTTAAGATTTGGATAGAGACACAAGGGTTCTAACTTCTCGAGTTTGGAATGGGATCAAGAGTAAGGGATGGGCGCAAGGGTAAATCGCTAAGTCAATCTACATTAATTATTATAACTCTTAGTCAAAGTGCGTGGTAATGAGGATGATACTCAAGAGCTTCCAACAATGAGTTTTGCATCAGTTGTAAACAAAGCACTAAACAGAATAACATATTGAATAGTTATATTCCGCACGCTCATCGAACGATCATACCCAACTTAAGAACCTTCTTCATATTCATCACTGTGCCAACACCTTCTTCCTTCTAGCATCCAACCTTGTGATTCTCGTCTCCACGCTACAATTCTCGTTCCAACCAACCACTCGCGCAAGAAACGGAGACGGGACTTGAACTTGCAGTCTCGTCGACAATAAAGGAACCTAGACTAGGAAGTCCTGAGATCACTATAAATTCTCCCACCACCTTCCAATAGACGAGAAAGAAAAGGCAGTCAGTCGCCTACTTACTCGTTGAACGAAGATGTCCAGTTGACTGCCGCCTTAGTGATCTCTGCGAAGAAAATTTGCTAAACTCTGGAAACGATAGGTCAGCTCTCCTCTGGGTACCTTTCATTGAAAGACAATAAGTCCTGTTGCTATCTTATACCCAGAGCTAGAAACAATACTGATAAATAAGTATTGATAGTTCAAAACGGAAATGAGGAAGAGGACGGAGAGCCAAATAGTAAAATCAGACCCCTCTACAAGAGCTAGAAAAACACAATAACTATTTAACTATAAGCAACTATTTCATCTCTAACCCTCCCACAAATCCACAAGCCACCCCCACCCCCATGCCCCCAGAAACCACTCCTAAAGATATCACCCCACTAGATCCTCTCCATCACTTACACTCATCTAAATTTAAAAGTCCTCATTCACCACGACAGCCAGAGAGAATTGTTAGAGAAATTACTTAGCCGTATATCAACCTGTGTATGACTTACATCTATAAATCCATCACAATATCACAACTCTCCTGGTCTAGGTTTCCAAACACTTAGTCTTACATCTATCTACCTGGCCAGACAGATCCATAATTCGGAATATCATCCAAAATAGAAATAGATGAAACGAAACGAACAAGAAAGGCAACGCTGACATCACATCACATCACATCACACCATCAACCTACACCACCACCATCACCATCACATCAACCAACACCCACAAACCGATTAAAGCTAAAAGTTAATCAAGCCACATAATATTTTACAACACCCCCACACCAATACATATGCACACAAACTCTCTCCCGAGGTCCAAAAGAAAAAGGAAAATAACTCCGAGTAAAACCCAAAGAAAAGGATTCAAAATTGGAAAAAATGAATGAATATAAAATGAAAAACGCCCTATGGTATAAAATATCTATCAAAAAAAGATTCCCACCCCCAAATTAAAAAAGACAAGGAAGCAAAAATGTTGGTATCAATTACTCCCCACCCAAAGTGATCCTCTTTCCTTGCGTCTGCTCTTGCCTTTCCTTTCCCTCATTTCCAAGGTCAAGGGTTTATCTTCCCCCCAAGATTTCTCTTTCCAAAGTTGCTTGCTTTCTTGCTTTCTCCACTTTTCCTCTCTCTCACACCTTCCCCTACTCAGAGATCATAAGCGTAGCACTTCCCCCCACAACCCCAATCATAACAAGCGCAGTCAAGAACCCCGCACCCACGCGATCCTTCGTCGTCACAGGCTTATTCATCAGACTATCCGCCGTCGTACTCGAACTCCCCGCATCGTTATTCCCCGTACTATTCCCCGTCCCCTTAACCTTGGACGCCCAATCTCGACTCTGCCCCACCAGATTCCCCTGCACCACCTCCAACACAGCCATCTGTTCACCCACCCCGGTACTTCCATCATGAGAGCCCGTATCCCATTTCAATCCACACTGCGTGCCGGAGGTACCGCCGGAGCAAGATTTCACTGCTGCGGTGGCGGAGGAGAGGAGGAGCGGGGTGATGGTGCTGGCGGTGAATGGAGCGAGACGTGAGGTGGCGGCTAGCCAGCGCGAGAGGTAAGCTTTGAAAGAGCGTTGGTCGACGTTGCACTTTCCGCCTTCGCAGAGCTCGTGCATTACGCCGTTGGTGAAGAAGGTGGCGACGGTTTGGTTGAGGAGGCCGGTTACGCGGTCTTGCCAGAGGGACTGGGCTGTACCGTTTGTCTGTTCGAACATTAGTATCATTCCTCCACATGATATACTTGAGGGGAGAAAAAGGAGACATACCAGATTATACATACTCGCTGCCCCAAGCAAGTAAATCCCTGCATTGTACGTCCACTGATTATGATCCTTGCTCGTACAATTATCCCCAATATTCGTCCCATCAAACACCTTGTACGTCCCGGGTTCCACCAATCCCTCATTGTAAACCCAATCCCACGTCTTCCCCGCCCAATCCGCATACGTCTGATTCCCGGTATACAAAGCCAACCTCGCGCCCAGATTAAAGAAACACCCATTACTAATCGTATTCTTGTAATTATACCCATTGTTGAATGGGAAGATCTGCCATCGTAGTCCACCACCACAATTCTGGGCGTCCCAGCGTGAAGCTTGGGTATTGAAGACTCCCTGTGCGAGGGCGAGCCAGCCTGGTGCAGGTTTGGCGAGTTCGGGGAAGTTCACTTCGGCGGCTGTCATAGCGGACATGCCCCAGAAGCCTTGGTCGTCGTTTCCGAGGGTTTTGGTCTGGTTTTCGGGCATGTAGTCCCATTCGTCGCCGGTTTGATGCAGCATTGCTTGCGAGGTTATGGCGTTGTAGGATTCATCGCCTGTGTAATACCAGTAATTTATCATCGAGCCGAACCTTGAATCTTTATGTTAGTCTCGTTGAATATCCATCCAAATGGTTGAGGGGACGAACATAGCTCCTGCTTCCCACCAGTAATAGGGATCGGGTAAATTGCCTGGGACGTCGCCTGGATTGTTGCCGGTGTAGAAACTCATTAGATCTTTTGCTAAGGTCTTTGCGGTGGCTTTGATACCGGCTGGTGTAGAGAGGTCTGCTGTGAGAGCTGCATTTGCACCTTGTCCAGCAAGCGCGCAGAGAGTTACCGCTGGGAGGAAGCGCATTATGAGGGTTGTGTATGGAAGGAGTTTGAGGTGATGCGAAGGGATATGTACTGAAAGGGCGTGCTCGTGTACTCGAATCGAAGGGGCGTATCGATGGGGTATGTACAATAAAGAAGAGGCAGAAAAGTAAGGAGATTTCTCGAGCGAGTGACGAGGCTAACAAAGAGCAATCTCCTGAGTATGTAGAGAAGAATAGATTGTTGAAAGCAACAAGAAAGAAGAAGGAAAATAACAAAGTCGGTTTTGAAAATGTAGGAACTCAACTTGGCCGTTCCGTATTAGAAGATCAATACGGGGTCATTTAGATGGAGAAAGAGACGAACACTACATGAAAGGAGAAAGGAGGAGGAGAACTTGCACAGCCCCAGCAATGTTGGGGAAGATGGCTGTGTTGGTGATTAATGGTCTCCGTATGGAATACAAGGCTGTCACTGGCTGTGCATGGGAAGGCTGGAGACGCCAGCTTGATGTTTAGTGGCTGTTTAGGAAGACGGTGGCTGATGCTGGTCACTTTGATACGGCGGACGAACAAGCCAAGGTTGCTGCCAAGGGTCATCCAGGTCCCCATTTCACCCATTTCAACGCCTCTGAGACGCGGTGAAGGAGGAGGCCGGCAAATTGCCATTCAGATCTCGAAAGCCCGAGTCGAATGTGAGGAGCTGAGCGATGCAAGAGTGCGTATCGGTATGAGGTGATATGATAATTCTGAAAAAACAACCTTTCTCGGCTATCGTCGTGTGAGCCTTGGGTGGTCTGTCTGTCTTTCAGAAGAAAAAAACATTGGCCGCCGCGAAGGCAAAAGCTAAATCGCGGAGGGACGAAAATAGCCACTTGGCAGGGGTCTCTCGTCCCGTCGTACCAGGTACCTCTTGTTTGCGATCACGTGATTGACCGTACTCAATCCGAAGTTCCCGTCGATGGATCCGATCGGATGCCTTCAAACCGTCAAACTCGCTCCTTGTTTGCGGGCAAATTCCGTCCCTTCTCCAGAATATAAGCTAATTCACGCAACAACCATCGGATAATTCCAGACAGACTATAACCTTGGGACGATAGGGCTACCCTTTAACCTTCAATTCAAGCAACAACAAGCTCAGCCAAGTCTCTTGTCACCAGCTCTGCCAATGGTGACTTGCAGAACGAAGCTTTTCCGTCGCAATGAACAAGACACGTACCCCCGACCCCTAAGAGAATCTTCCCTTCTACGGTGGACGAGACTCGAGAGGGCGCACCCAGGAGTCGAATCCAAAGATAACCATAACCCCGCGCGTTATGTCTGATGTGTGATGTGCGGTAAGCATGGCGGTCCTCAAACCTGCCAAGACGCATGTTGAAACCTTGCCTGGTCGGCCTCCACTTCGCGGTTCTGGAATCGGGGGATAAATACGAAAGCGACGTGAGCGAGATGATTTTCTATTTCGTATTTTGTACGGAGTGTTGTTTTTTTTAGTTTTGAGAATTTCACGTGCGGCTTTTATCCGAAGCAAATTTTCTATTTATATCGAGCACCATATATTTAGCTCAGCCTTCTTTCGCAAGAATCATTTGAACAATTCCAGAAATGATTAATTCCTCGCAGAAAACCCCCGGACTCAACAAATCCAGCCAGCTTATTCTAGATTTCCAGAGAAGGAAGTTCCCTCCTTCCTCAACTCTGTTTTACAAAGCAAACAGCATGCTATCATGTTAACAAGAACAAGGTAGTGCATGTTGTTGATCACAATCCATCCCCAATTGGGAAGCAAGCAAAGGTTCAACGGGAGGACGGGGAAAGGAATTTGTGATGCTGGAAATGCGACGACTAATTCGGAGTTAAGAGAGTAGATTGCCTCAAGAGGTAACGAGCTCAAAAATCGAGTCCCGGGTTCTTAGGTTCTGGAGAATGAAAAAAGGACAGAGCAAGAGACTTTCAACTGGCAAGAAGGAGGTGTTGATACAATCCGAAATTTCCAAACGACAAAATCGAAATTGTCCATTTCTATCTCACAAACCATATCTTCGCAAAATCAAAACCGATGGGGGTATTTTGTACGCACTACTTCCTCTTCAACCATTAAAAACTCCCCTTTCACATTGTTCTTCCCTCCCTTTCCTTTCCTTCCCTCCCCCCAATTTTCTCCTTCCTTGTTTCCTTTTCCATTCATCCATCCACCCATCTCCAAACTCCAATTCAAGACAAACACTTCCTCCCCACAATCCCACTCCCAACCTCCTCCCACTCCTTCTTCGTAACCCACCTCCCCTCCCAAGAACTCAACTCCGCAACCATAGATCCCCCCACCCAAACAGAGTACAATCTATTATCGGGAGCTTCAATCTTGACCTCTATCCCTTTTAGTGAGGTGTTGGTAAGTTCTTTTTGTAGCCGGCGGGAGAAGCCTGGGTAGAGTGTGTTTCCACCGACCTTGTTTTATGTTAGTAAGAAGTACTTTGATTTTAAGATGGGGAAAAGGGGGTTAGTGATAGGAGGGGTACACCAACCAAAACGATATTCCTAAACATCTCCTTCTGTAACTCAGTCCCAGTCCTCATCACCGAGTTGAAAATCTCAACCCCACACCCCGGTTGACTCAGTCCCAAACACGTAGCCTGGAAATTCCCCTCGGGCGCCATAAACCGTTCCCGTCCAACTATGATCGTCTTCCCATCCGGTAACTCAAAACTCTTGTCCAAAGACTTCTCCGGTCGATGCGCAATTTGGATATCATACTCGAAATCCTGGGCTACATATCCAACTTTCTCTTTCACCCGTTCAGCTGTTTCCTTTTGCTCTTCTTTTTTCAGATTACAAAATGCGGAGTCTTCTCGCTGGATGAGGATTTGTCGCATATAATCCGAAATATCGTCGCCTGCAATGTCATATCTTCGAGCGAAATCATGTAAAGGCTTGCCATCGTGTACCGGTACGACGTGAGAGGTTCCGAAGCCGGAGTCCCATATTAGACCTGTTTTTCTGTTTGAGGCGTGGAGTGCTAGGACTGCTGACCAAGAGGTGGAATATGCTGGTGTTTTGAAGGTCTCTAGGAATATCTCTGCAACTCTTTTGGATTGGGATTCTTGGGTGAAGGAGGGGGTTGCTGTGAAGACTCGGTGATCTGAGATGTTTGTTTTGAGATCGTTGGTGAAGATGTGGTTCCAGATTTTTTCTAGGTCGGAGAAGGAGGTTATGTCGCCTTGTTGGATGGGTTGGGTGAGGGCAAGGAGGCCGCGGCGGGATTGAGCGGCGGTGCCGATGTATGTTTCTTTGCTGTTTGTATATTAGTATTAAATAAGAAAGGAGACGTGGGAAAAGTACCTTGAGTCTTTGGAATGTCCAATTATCGTAGCTGTTTTGACATGAGTTTCTTGTTGTGAAAAGTTGGATGGCTATGGATGTGGGTAATAACGCAGGCTCACGGGATATGATCTTAGGGGTTGACTGTCCTGAAAACCCGGCTTTTATGGTTCCAGATCTCATAAATTAATTAGCAAATAGATCTCAGTCCGAGTTTCGAGTTACATACCCATTATCAAGGACAACGGCAGGTTTTCCGGCCATTGCGTTTGTTGAAAACAATTGTCGAAGAAGGATGAACCAGAATTTCAGTACCAATGAGACGTCTTATAATTCACAGAACCAGAATGAGTGCATAAAGGGAGACAATTCCCATCGGCCTTGCCGTTATTTTAGTATCAAAGCAAAACGACAGTTGTGATCCAGTGCGGGTACTTGGGTATGCCTTCGGGACGATTCTGGAAAGTTTAAGTGTGAAGGGAAGGAATCGGAAGGATTGGGGCAAGCTTCAAGGCCACGAAGCGTCGAGCCTTACACTTACGAAGAAGCGAAGCCGAGAATCATCTATTCGTAACACCGGTCGGGGATCAACCTGGGATGTAGAAAAAATATACTGGGGTGAGTACAAGAATGTCTTTGTTCGTCTAAGAGCCAACGAAGGAGACGAGGGAGAAGGGGAGGAGATGCGTCGGTCGATCAACGCGGGGTGGCTCAGGGTGATCAGGGTGATCAGGGTGATCACTGATCTGATCGGATTTCGCTTGGCGAACCTACCAGGGGATGAAAATAGAAATCAAAAACTTCTCCAGTCAGGGTTTGCATTTCCAAGGTTCGCCGATGAGGAGGAAACTTTGATGGCAAAGAGTGGAATTCTCCACTCGATCCAATTTATATTTCTTGGAAACCTGGAAGGCCCGACGGGAAGGGTCCAAGGGGTCCAAAGGGTCGGGTGTCAGAACCGGGTCCGCACGTGATCAGGCGACGAGGCGCGACCCGACTTCCCCAAATGCATTCACAATCGCGATATCTCTAACCACCGCCCATCCACATACCACACCATCTGCAGCCAGGTGCGGTCCCAAACCAAACCATGTGGACTCTCGAGTGCGATGGAGACGCGCTTGCCGGTGTGTTTGCACGCGA
The DNA here is from genome assembly GCA_001399465.1 of Hymenoscyphus scutula. Lineage (NCBI taxonomy): Eukaryota > Fungi > Ascomycota > Leotiomycetes > Helotiales > Helotiaceae > Hymenoscyphus > Hymenoscyphus scutula. The sequence goes on along the minus strand of LKTO01000132.1, from coordinate 91,848 downwards.
TATCCTACTATCATCAACAACCTCGAGGCTAACATCCATCAGGCAAGCAGCTATGGCTGAGACCCGGCAAGAAGTTTGTCATTGGGAGAACACAAGGGACACCCGGAGGTATGCTATCTATGCGCCGGTCAATCAATACTTGGTGAACTTTTCCTGACTCTCGCAGATGGTACCATGTGCATTATCGATAAAACCATCTCCAGGCAGCACATCACCGTCGAAGTCGATGCAGTAGGAGCACAAGATTGCGTTCGACCCCACTTCCCTCCAGCATAAGCAATCTGCTAACAAACAACAAGGCAAACCCTCGTTCCCGATCGCGTCTCACTATAAAGGACCTCGACACCAAGATTGGCACATTGGTCAATGGAGAGCAGATCCGGGGCAAGACACATGCACTCGATCGCCTCGAAAATGATGTTACTCTGGGGCGATACAAACACCATTTCTTGTAAATTAATTTTTGTTCTTGTGCATACGCTTTCTCACAATTTGCAGATTCAGATGGGTTCCCCTCGCACTCGCATTCTCCTTCACCGGAAAGGAGAAGAAGGCCGATCCATGGACCCCTCTTTACGAACAACTCGGTCCCCTCGATATCAAGGTACTCAAAGAGTACGACCACGGGTATACCACACACGTCGTGGCATCGAAACGAAATACACCAAAAGGATTGCAGGCATTGATTGATGGAAAATATATCGTCGAGAATACCTATGTCAAGGCGATTGTTGATGCGGCCGAGGCAATCGAGGAAGACTTTTCAAAATTCCCAGATGCCTTGAAATTTCTTCCCCCCAAGGGAAAGGAACCTACGGAACGTCCTTCTACTGCATATTCCCCGGATCCGGCTCGACAGGATATGTTTGATGGGTATACTTTCATATTCTACTCTCAACAGCAGTTCGACACTTTGCTTCCACCAATTACTGGAGGTCGTGGGAAGGCTTTATTCCGGGAAGTCATCCCAGATAGAACTACAGTAGATGAATTCGTCGAATATGTGAAGCAAGTGGCTGGTGAGAAGGGTCTTGGGGAATTGGAGGACGGAAGCGAAGGAAAAGGGGTCGTTGTGGTCAAATTCAATCCAACGGGGGGCCAGGGTAACGAGTGGTATGCTGATTTTAGTATTCAAGTCGCTCTTTCCCTAGGCCTTCGTTTGATTGAGCAGAATGAGTTTCTCGATGCCATTTTAGGTAGCGACGGAAGTGTTTTACGAAGACAACTTGAAGTTTCTTCCACGTCGCAAAGAACTGGTAAGTATCAATGTAAAGATACAAAAGTACTTACTGACAACATCAGCTGCTCCCACAACTCAAGCAGCAAACCGATCAATGGTGGCCCCTACAACCCAAGCAGCCGATCGCTCAATGGCAGCTCCCGCAACTGCTCCAGCAGAAGGTGCACCGTCTCAGCCACCTCGCAGAGGTAGAGGTCGTCGTGCTGTGGCTAAGTTCACAGGATTCGATGATGAAGATTTCAATGCTCCAGTAAATATGAGTGCAATCCCAGAAATCGAGCCAGTGGCACCAGCACCAGCACCAGCTCCCGAACCAATCGAGGAATCCCAATCTCTCTTTGTAACCCAACAAGATACTGACATGGTCACATGGAGAGAACCCTCCGAAGAACCACCACCAATAGTCCAACCAAGAACTACCCGCAAACGACTAGCGACCCCCATCGACGAGGAAGAACGGCAAGGCCGCCTAGCACCTTCCTTTGTAAAACTAAAGAAACGCCGCCTGGAGGAGGAACAAGCCCGTAGAGAAAGAGGAGAATCTACACCTGTCCCTCCAAAAGTATCTAAACCCGTTGAACCGCCTAAAGAAAAGACTCCTGAGCCACCGGTAACGGAAAAGAAGAAACCCGCCAGAAGAGCCAAAAAAGGAGGGGATTCACAAGTCGAAGAGGCAATGCATAAGCGAATGGAAGAGCAGGAGCGAGCCGCCCGTATAGAACGTGATGCCCAACTGGCTATTATGGCGGATATCAATATTGACGAAGTGCGCTCTGGGATTGAAATTCTGGAAATGTCTGTTGGAAGAACACGGGCTATTACTCGACCTGGTGCGCGGGCGGATGAAAGTGACCGCTGGGATGATAAATGGAATGGACGTCGTGATTTCAAGAAATTTCGGAGACGAGGGGCTCCCGTGATTCGCGATCGGGAGAGGGTGATTGTGAGTCTTGAGGAGGTCAAGAATAAGGAGTTTGGGATTGGGGATGAGTATTGGGTTGATCATCGGAGGGAGGAGGAGAGGGAGAGTCAGAAGCAACGGAAGAGTCAGGGTCGAAGTCAGAATGGAAAGGGTAGTAGTAGGCAACAGAGTGAGCTGGTGGAGGACTCGGATTCGGAGACTCTTATGAGGAATGGGAGACGGGCGAAGCCTGCGACGAAAGCTGGTGCGAAATCTAAACCTAAGGTGGAACCGGAACCAGAACCCGTCTTCATCGTCAGTTCTGAGGAAGATAACGACGATGATCTTGTTGAACATCCGGAACTCGAACCTCCACCTCCTCCACATCCTGTTGCAAAACCCGCTGCCAAACCTGTTCCTGCGAAAGCAAAATCCACGAGAGCCCCAAGAGCGAGTGCGGACTCTCAAAAGACTTCCAGTGCGAGAACGGCAACTCCTAGAGCTAGATCAGAATCTCAAACTCTGGAAGCTGATCAGGAACCGGAACCGAGGACGGCGAGGAAGAGAACTGCTGAGCCGATGACGAAACCTGCGCCGGCTAAGAAGGCTAAGCAGACGACGCTTGATCGACCTGCTGGACGGAGGAGAGTGGTCGAGGAGGATAGCGATGATGATATGAGGTTTGGGTTTGGTCGTAGGAAGAGGTAGTCTCTTTTGCAAGATGGCTTTTGAGTGGTTAGGGGTTTATAGGTAGGGAGCATGGACCGGTGGTGATGATTATAGCGAGAATCGGGGAAGATTTTTGAAACGGGCTTGTATCTACCCGTTTTATGCCTTTATTTATTTTTTGCGTCTAGCTTTAGCTTTGTAGATAGGGCTGTTAATATGATGGCGAGGAGTAATACTCATAGCTGTGTAAACACTGTGAGATATCGACTCGTATCAGATGGGAAATCTGCCCTTCGTTTTCAAGGTTATTTATCTTGATATCTAGGGAGCTTAATTCCCTATATTAGTTCTACGTATTTTTCTGGAACAAACACAAAAGAAACATCAGTGTAAGTAATCATTAGAGTAGATTATATTAATGGCCGTTAATCTAATCTAATCTAATCACATTAATCTGATTAAATCGATTACTACAGTAGGGTGTCAAAAGTCTTCACACCCCCCCCTTGCCAGCCAAGCTTTCTAGACCTAATTAGGCCTTGTTGTTCTCGCCGCTTTTCCAAGTACGTAAAACACTACACTTTTGAAGCTATATTTCTAGTATTTTATATACTACCCTTTAGAGTTAATAATAGCTTGTACTCTATCTCCTATAGTTGTAGCTAATCTATATAAAATCCTATTATCAATAGTATACCATGCTTCTTAGACTCCCTCTATCAACGTATCTAAAGTCTCGTCTATATTAGGAGCATGCTCCAGCTCAGGGTATAGCCTATAAAGCTCTGCTTTCATCAAAGCCTATAAATTCTCTATTAGAATTAAATCAGGAGAATAAGAAGGCTATTCTATCACTTGTATTACTATCTCTCTTAGTATATCCTTTACAATCGTACTACAGTATAGACTAGCCTTATCATGTATAAACTCTCCTCCTTCAACTATAATATCAGGAAGAAAAGCTTAATATAAAGCTCGAATAACCTAAGAAGTAACCCCTCCTTATATAGCTTGTGGATCACTATTAAGAGGGACTAAGCCTGTCCTTCTATTATAACTAAAAGTAGCCTAAAGTATCTTCTTTACTCCTTTTCTAGAGCACCGAACAGGCTGTACATCACCCTCCTTTACTTGATCTCGTGGCCTTGTAAATGTCTAAATAGGCTTTACTCCTACCCCTCTTTCTATAGTACACTTATTAGACTAAGTGACTTTCATCTAATCGTTTATAGTATAGGCTTGATGTCGAACAGCCTACCCAAGTCGCTTTTTTGTATGTGTAGGAGTAATAAATGGACGCTTCTTTTGTAGCTATTTCCTCTTATTCATCTCCCTCAAAAGCTGTTGAATAGAACTCTTTTTATAATCATCATTGACTTCTCGAAGAAGGTCTTGTATCTTAATATAAGGATTTGTATAGTTGACAACGTTGTATATGTGATTGCGCTACTCTTCTGTTAAAGCTTAAGGTCTTCTAGATTGTGGTTTCGAAGTAAAGTTGTTTATACCTATAGGATAGGCTTTAAGAGTTAATCGAATTGTAGAAAGAGGGATTTGAGGGTATTTTCGGTGTATTTAAGGAGCTAACTAACGTTTAGAGCTGAGTTTAACAGTTCGCGCACGTATAGTAGGAGATAACTTAAGTCAAGGTATCTTGAATAGCTTCAAAAGTGTAGTGTTTTACATACGAAAGCGTGTTGTTTACTTAGAAAAGCGGCGAGAACAACAAGGCCTAATTAGGTCTAGAAAGCTTGGCTGGCAAGGGGGGGGTGTGAAGACTTTTGACACCCTACTGTATAGGCCGTGTCGACCCGAGTCGAACCGCCTAATCGTAACTCAGTAGCGTTAGAGAGCTAAGCGAGATGTTTAATATACTATTATACTAAAAAAAGTTAATGGACTTAATTATTCTAACTTATCTATATTAACCTTAAGTAAGATACTTTATACCTAGAATACTTTACTTTTCTTAATATAACGTAATAAGCTCTTAAAAAAGATTCTTAAATTTATATCTACTTGGACAAGTATTTAGTGAGGGCCCTTCAGCTCGTCATCACTTTTTTAGCACCAAAATAAAGCGATCACCACACAAACACCTACTGAACACTTCTCAATTATTCCACAACCACCACACCAACATGGCAAAAAAAACGAGAAAATCAAAGGGGTATGTATTACGTATACCTAAGACGACGCGCAGGGAATGCCCCATCTGGCAACGCATCCAAATTGTCAGCAGATCTGGACAGAATACTAACAAGGAGGAGTTACTCTTATGGGTGTAACCTAACCCAGAATAGGTGTGTATTTCAGAGAGTGGTGTTAAGAAGATGAGAAAGAGGGCTCGAGAGAACGCTTCTCGTACCCGGAACGGGAATTCAAGGGGTCAACGCCTTGCAGTACCCTCTGTCGTCCAGAATAGACCTCGTTCAGGCCAACTACGTAAAGTTACCCTAGAGTTACGTAAACGTATCATCGACAAGGTTATAAATAACAGAGACGAGCGGCGGAAGACGAATATTACACACCTTTGCGAGCTTAGTCTCTGGGGCAACACAGACAAGCGTAAGAATGGCTCAGAATCGTCATTTCAACAAATCTTATACAACGCTAGTTATTCCTTTATACAAGGGGGGTAGAAGCCTAAACTTACCCTAGAAATTATAGAAACGCGTGTTAAATGTGCGGAACGTCTCCTTAAGATAGATATCTCTCAAGTTATATTCATGGATGCTACAGCACTACATATAGAACTCGACGATAGACTGGATCGGTACTAGCAAAAGCAGGACAAGTACTACTACAAGGATATATGAACAGAGATAGTAAAGGGCTACTCAGATGGTTAGTTCTTTGGCGCAATCTGCCTTGGTTCTCGTCAAGGTCCTCACTATATATTTAACTTAGAAACAATACAAGAAGTTAAGGAGGCAGAGAAGCATTTAGCCGAGGCTAACGCACAATAGTTACACTACACAGAAAGAGAGTTTAACTAGCTAGAACAGGCGAAGGGGGACTACTAGGCAAGTAAAGGACGTGCTATACCTGGAAAGAGGGCGCAACTACACAATTACCTTGATAAACAGGCATATAAGAGAGGGGACAGGGGTAAAGGGGGGGTGGATTGGTACCAGCTTTGTAAGGGGTTTCTTGAGCTAAAGTTGTTCTGTTAGTATAAGGAACTACGTAAGATAGGGAGAGGGAAGATTATACGTTTAGTTATAGATAATGCTAGCCCTTATAGCCACAAGGTAACTAAAGAGGTATTATTCTACTATTCCATTTAGCGGCTCCTTCACCCTCCCCAGTTACTAGATATAAACCTAATAGAGCAGATTTGGAGGTATATAAGGCAACAGTTAAGGAAGATAAAAGTCCAACCAAGAATAAGCTACATCTTAAGCGTTTGTGGATAGAGGAGTGGATGAGAGTACCCCAGAGTGTAATAGATAAGGTGATAATAGAGCTTAGAAATACTCTAGAAAAGGTTGTTAAGCATGGTAGGGATAATAACTTCCAAGGATAGAATTTATAAATAGCTTCAATTTCCACTAGTTTATATATGATTACACCTATATTTGTATCATACACAGCCGACAGTAGTGAAAAGGGGGGTGTTGAGTATAAGCGAAAAACGAGCTGAAAATTGGCTGAGGGCCCTCACTAAATACTTGCCCAAGTAGTTTAAAAACATAAGTTCTATATATAGAAGAAGAGACTAAGAAGAAAGAAGAGAAGGTAGTAGAACTAGGTTATAAGGATAACTACTTTATTATAGAGTATTAATTGAGTTTACGACTTAAATGGCCTGCTACACATCCCGAGGACGACTTCAATAGCCTTTTGCCCTGCAAACTCACTTCCGGTCCCTGCTTTGCCCCCGGTCTTCCCCCGGTCTTGCACAACTCCAGGCATATTTAATATATTGTTGAATAAAAGTGTCTCAGGGTCTGAAAAGGGTGTCTCAGAGGCATCCAGGCCCTTGCGATTCAATGCTGCTTTATAAAATAGGGATCTCGAGTAGTGTAAGAAGTTGAAGCTATTCGCAAGTTTATATACTCGTCTTATGCGCTACCTTTTATCTTGTTCTCTCTACTACATTTCCTCTACAGAGTACTCCGTAGACGTACAGAGTAGAGGTACAGAACATTAGACAGGGAAGTGCGACGCTACTCTGTTCTGAAAAGCAGCGTGTTTGCATAAATGACAATTAAGTCGTCGAGAACCCCTGTATGCAGGCCATTTAAGTCGTAAACTCGTATTAATTATATTAAACCAATTAATCTAAGTAATATTATTTAATTAATATCATTTAATTGATATTATTTAATTAATCTAATTATATCAATTCAATCATTAATTAGAATAATCTAATTTTTAATCAGAATAATGATTATTTCTCGCTTACCATAAAGTAAGTTGAAACTTGGCTACTCAAAAACTGTAGTACTGATCACCCACAAAGACAAAACAGGAAAGGGGTATCATAGTTATTTATTTAACGGCTTGGACCGCTTCTCTATAGATCTATGGAATTCAATGTTCAGCGTGAAAGCCCCGTCTAAAGATCCTACAATGCATGGTGTACGATTTGTGAAACCCAGACCAGACGCCTTTGTGAGATGCATATCTCGCTCTATGGTGAATCCTTGATTCCTGGTATGATGTTCCTACAGCTCCCATCGGGGTACCCAAATATGGGTTTGCCGAGATGAGTCGTTGAATAGGAGCATAGTCTTCTTGAACTCTTGCTCTGATGATTCGAGATCTCTCGACGTGAAACTGCTCGCCGCTGATGATGGACAAGAGATACACGACTAGGTCGGGCCTACGCCCACAAACTCTCCTCGGACGCTCCAAACCCTAAACATCATTTCCCTACACTCAAGAATCCCCTCAGTCCATATCCTCCATCCCACTCCCCGTCACCACCATCTGCTCAGCAGGATGAGCCTTCACCTCCTCATCAACAGAAACTCCCACAAGACAACCCTCCAACATGCCCTCCCAATTAACCCAAGGATGCACCTCCCCAAACATCCTCGTCCCATCCTTCCCAGCGCACCTCATAAGTTCCGGCACGCCGCCAGGATGAAACTCTTTATACGGCGTGATATTGTATACCCGTCCTCCCAATACAGTCCAGGCATCATTTCCTTTTCGTCCATTCATCTGTTTTAGTAAACTGGGTGGCACTTTGAGATAAGGTGTGTTTGGGGGTAAGCCGCGGAGGTTAACGTATTTTGGAGAGGAGGGGGAGAGGTTCGCGGAGCTGGTGAGGGTCGCCCAGTCGAGGGGGGAGTGACCGGGTGTGAGCTGGACTTTGCGTTTTGGTTTTGGGGGTGGGATTGTGTGGGTGGGTGGTGGTGTTAGCCCTTCTACTCCTGCACCTGCTCCTCTTGCATTCGATAGTGGGTTTCTATTTGGTAGCGGACCACCCCGTTGTGGGGGAGCCATCAAGGAAGCGGTACCACCTGGTCGTGGAGGCGGTGCCATGCTAGATAATCGTGGTGGTTGTACTTTTCCCCCTCCCCCACCTGCTCTCTGCGCTGAATTCAAGGCGGGGAATTGCGGTGGTGGCATGGCGTCGTAGTCTTCCTCTTCCTCTTCCTCCTCTGGGTCTCGATTCCCATCGTGTAATGTAAAAGAAGGTATCGCCCCGTTCGTAGTCTGACCACCACTGCTCGCTCGTGGTGTCAAGGGACTCGTAGGTTGAGACTTAGTAAAAGTCGGAGGTGGAGGTGGTGGTGGTGGTGGCATAGCCTCTCTCTCTCTATCTCGGTCTTCTACTCCCTTTCCCCCTCTAACCCCCTCCTCCTTCCCTCTTGTCAACCCATCTTCCAGCTCAACTCGTATCTGCACATCCGCCTCATCAGGCGTCGAAGTTGTAATCCCCGGCGTCTCAAGTTCTATCCTCGGGGGCGCATCTTTAGGTACTGCGATCGAGGACGAAGCTAAAGGTGAAATACGATCTCGGAACCAGGCGACGAGGCTCCATGTTGAGGGCGGATGCCTGTAGCAGAAGAACGAGAATGTTGCTATTAGGATTGAGAGGCCTAGGACGGCCATGGTACCGAGATGATGTTGGTGGTTTTGGTGTTGATGTATTACGAAGTTGAGGTAAGTTCGGAAGAGCTTCGGAGGGTGGCTTTATCCAAGGCTGATAAAGCTTGTTACCCCTCCTCCTTTTTCGGACAGCCAATAAGCGTGAAATCTATATTTTGTACATTATCAGTGAACCTTCTCTATTCTGCAAACCCTATTTAAGAGCTCTATTTGGGATCTCAAATCTTCCAAAGTTCAGTGACCACTACATACAATGGCATTAGTTCCAGAGCTTTCACGGACATTCAGATCACAAATGTAAGAATGATTCATAAACGATAAAATTACAACAATACTCAGAGCACTCTCGAAATCCGATACGAATTTCCAAGTCTTTCAGTATATCTATATCTACCTCGCCCATCAATAATACATGAATATGTATCCCAAAAAAAACGCCCAAATAATTCGTCCCGGAATATGCAATTCGATATCAACAAAAGAGACCTGTACACATGGTACATTACAATCACCTCCACTCCGCCTATCTCTTCTCCACCAAAAGGACATGCATAGCAATATAAGCCAGCACAATAAAGCCACCAGCAAAAACCCCCAATCGCGCAACATCCCCCCAGAGCGCCCCATTGTCGAATCCAAACGAAGACAGGATTGCTGCTCCGGGAATCGTAATATCAAGTCCATACTTCTTATCAACAAGCGTCAACATCGCGACCTCATTAACAATCAGACTCTCAAATCCATAATGGAAAATACTCAGACTCTGCAAGAACAACGCACTCTTCGGAATCGCATTATGATTTAACAACAATCCGGCAAAGAGTAGACTGAACAGCATAACCAGACTACCAATCAGATTCGCGACACCCGAGTCCTTGCACACGATCCCGATGAAAAGGCAGATGCCCGCAGCGGCCAGATTGAAGAGCACGAGGACGAGGATAAAGCGGAAGAAGTGTGGTGCGTCGGCCGTGAGTCCCGTCATGGGGTAGATGATTGAGCCCATTATGATTGGGGGGATGATGCGGAGGGGGACAATGTCGAAGAGGACTTTGGCGGCGAAGTAGGTGATGGGGTGGTAGTAACCATTTGCTCTTTCTCTGACGAAGAGGAGTCGTTCGTTGGCAAAGACTGTTAGACTGGTTAAAGTACTGAATCCGAAAAGTGCGAGGACGAAGAAGAATAACCCGAGTCTGTTTTGGAAACCGGGAATATCATCTGTCAGGCCGTAGAATAGATATCCGGAAAGAACTGCGAGTAAGATGGCAATGGCATAATGCGTAAGCATCAGCATTGGGTTGCGGTAAAGATTTCTCCATGTGCGCTGAGAGAGGATGACGAATTGTCTCAATAACCCAACTCTTGCATAACCTTTACCCATGGCGCTAGTGTAAACATTACCATCTCCGATAGCATTTCCATTCGCTCCATTCGCAGTTTCAGCGTTCGCGATTGCACCGTGGATATCATCATGGATGTTATTTGCAATATCAGAACCAGAATAAGCAGAGACGAGAGCGTCTAGGTCGGAGCCAGCGGATGGAAGAATATTGTCGGGATCGTCGAGGATCTGTTGTGGCACTTGACCATGTTGTTTTTGAAGTCGAACCCATTGTTGAGCGCTAGTGGCATTTGGGTCCATTGGAGTTTCTTCACCTCCTGCAGAACCTGGTGTCTCCATTCCACTCTTTTTACGGGTAAACAATTCTCTCTCCTGTTTGGCTCGAACAGAATCCTTGCGTTTCCCTTTGGATTTAGATTGAGATTCTGACACACTACCACCAGCCCCTTCCTCAATACTTCCACCAGAAATACTAGCGATTGATTTGACTGCCCGAGTGCTACTTGGACCGACACTGAGAGCGCTGCTCCCATTCAACCCGGGAATTCCTTCCTCAGTAGGCGTATTGGGAGTTCCGACGTGCATAGTCAAGTCGACGAGATAATCTGCAATGTTGAAACCAGGTGGGCAAGAATATCCGATGTGATCAAAGTAATCTTGGCATTGGGAGAATTCTCCAGAGTAAACGACCTTTCCCTTAGCCAAAAGAAGGAGTCTATCGAACAGGGAGACAATGTTGGATCTTGGTTGATGGATAGTGAAGATGACGGTTCGCTTGTAGGTTTTCGCCAAAGTGACGAGACATTCAATGACGTTGAAAGCGTTGTAGGAGTCGAGTCCACTGGTGGGTTCATCGAGAAATAGGATGCTAGGACTTGTGACAAGTTCGCATGCAATACCGACTCTTCGTTTCTCTCCGCCAGAGATGCCTCGGCCTTTTCCTTCCTCAGAGCCAATCAAAGAGTCCTTGATAGCAGATATTCCGAGTTGTTTCTCGACTTCGTAGACTCTTTGCTCCTTTGCTGCTCTTCCCATGTCACGGGGAAGTCGCAAGAGAGCGCTCGTCATGATGGTTTCGTGAACAGTTAGGGTGGGTAGCATAGTGTCTTCTTGGTCAACAAATCCAACAACATTCTTGTACTCGGTATCATTGACCTTTTCACCGTTGACATAGAAATCACCAGCAACCGCACCCCTCTTATTCTTTCTTGCCAAGATATCGAGGAAACTTGTCTTGCCTGCTCCAGATGCTCCCATAATAGCCATAATTTCACCAGGATGAGCGACACCTTGAATACCAGTAAGAATTTGTTTCCCATTCATATGATAGGAAACGTTCTCCCAGTATAACGAAGCGGGTTTATGGTCGGTCATGAGTTTAGCACTTTCGTCATCAGAATCATCCAGGTTGATGGGGCCATGTCGGAATTGTCTTCTGGAGAGATACCAGACGAGTAAAATGACCAGAACCACAAAAATACCACAACCAGCAATAACTCCAGCAATCAAAGGGGTATTGATCCTTTTAATTGGTCTCTCGAAACCAGGAACCTCGGTTTCGTAGAGACATTCTCCGGCTACGCAGTTGATGGAAATGCTGTCGTCTCCAAACATTGCTGAGATCAATTTGTTCATTTCAGGCTCTTGGAAAAGGCAGTTGTTGTCCCCTCCATCCTGTTGGTCGCAATTAAATGAGGCCGGTCCGCGAATAGATTCGGTCAAAAAGTCGGAGATATCCACTGAGCCATCCTGACCACAAAGCATTCGATCAGGAATACATTTACACTTAATGTTGGTGCAGTCGTAGTTAGTACTGTTCTTGTTGACATCGTAGTGAGCGCTGGAGCTGCAAGTATCGAGGGAGCAATAGAAAGATTCCTGTTCTTGAACCCAGACTGAATATATTAGCATTACCTCACACTTCCAACTTGGCAGAACTTACACTGGAAGTCGCACGTCTCTTTCGAAGCGTTACAAGTAAATGTAACTTGAGGTTTCTTCCCATCCAAGATATCCACAATCTTCTTATTGGTGACGTCGCACATTTGGTAATTCTCCTTGACCACTTCCCCATTTTGGTAGCAGACTCCACCTTGTTTATCGGGCATCAGGGCATTACATGCTTTGTTGGTGGTACACACATTGCAGTTTATCCCGCCCCAGCCATCTTCGCAGGTGCAGCGATCGGTCGTTCGCATGGGTCGGTCCTTTCCATCTGCTAAGGAGCCACAGACTATTTCAATCAGCATGGTTCCACGGCATATCCTCTCGTTTCCAGCTCCATACCTGGTTGCAAGCAGTCGTCACCACCATAACCCGGAGGACAAGAACATTTCCCATTGAATTTATTACAGTCGGAATATTGACCGCATTCGAAGGCTGGGAGAAGGCAATTGAAGCTATCGCGAGTTAGGATTTATTGTGGGCATAGTTGGGGGTTCGGGCGCAATCATCATCATACCATGGCGGACAATTATCTGGCCGATCGCCCATCAGAGACAGCTGCGCCTGCATCATATCGATGGAAGAGTAATTCAGAGAAGCATGGCTCGTGGCAGCCAGCGATAGCGTCACTAGGACGGCTGCGCTTATTCGTGATCGCATCGAGGTAGATTGCTGTTGTTGTAGTTGATGGTAGTGATGCTGTTCCAGCTGGCTGCGAGGTGAGAGCAGAGCTTCGCGATACCGGTAGTTACCCAGCCTCCTCAACAAGCGGGAGAAATGGGGGCTCGATCGAGGGTCGTGAGGTTAGCGCTGCAGCATCAAGCTCCAGCAGAAAGAGAGAAAAGTGACTATCAGTAGCAGAAAGAAAAAGGGCGAAATGATGGTGGTGGTGGTGGTAGAGCTGGAGGAGGAGGAGGAAGCTCCAAGACGCAACCTGGAAGATCAGTGTCTCAAGGCTCCCGAGGCTCAGCAACTCAGCAACGTCACACGGTTAGTAGCCAGCTGCTTGCGAAGCTGTTCCACAGTCAAAATGACAGTTACACTGGAACACCAGCTTTCTACTTTTTTCTAGCTTTGGTGTAACCCGTCTAAGTTAGATACGCATTTCGGATTAACTAAAGTAACCCCTATTCAACGAACTAAAAGACGAGAGTAAAGTCTATTGTACGGAGGTACTAGGTACTAGGTACTAGACCTCGCCTCTTAGTCGGGGCAACCCCCGAGGTTGTTCCGAATGACCCCTCCCCTCGACTCCGTTGAAGGTAAGTATACAACCCCCCTCACCACATAAAAGACACGCCCTTCACTGACAAGCACCCGCCCAAGATATTCAATCTCACTCCACCAGGTACCCTCAATACCCGACTCTCACTGCTATAAAAGAGGTCTGTTTACAACCTTCAAAATGTCTGCTGTTCAAAGGCCAACATACAATTCCCCGCAGGAACATCTCAAAAATGGTCAAAATTGAACCATTCGAAGTCGAGCAAGTAAGTCCACGCCCTCTCACCACATATCTTCACGTATATCGCTTACAATCCCACCAGTGGATGGACAAATATGAAGTAACACCAGGGGTCATCAACATAGCCGAAACATGCGCTGCCTCAATCTCAATCAATGACTTGGTCGCTCTTTGCGAAGATCCCAATGTCCCATCTCCTCTTGACTTATCCAAGAAGCTCACATACGGAGCGATCCGAGGGTCCGTGGCTTTGAGAGAGCGATTGTCTTCTCTCTACTCAGCAAAGACGTCAACCCCACTCTCCATCGACAACATCTTGATCACGCCCGGTGCCATTTCCGCTAATTTCTTGCTGTTATATACACTCATCGGACCAGGCGATCATGTAGTCTGCATGCATCCAACCTACCAACAACTTTACTCCGTCCCCGAAAGTCTCGGAGCCTCGGTTTCCTTATGGAAATTACGACGAGAGCAAAAATACATCCCAGACATCTCTGACCTCAAGAAACTCGTCAAAGAAAATACAAAAATGATAATCATCAACAATCCCAACAACCCTACCGGAGCAATCACCCCAAAATCAGTCATTACAGCTCTAGTAGAGTTCGCCCGAGAAAGAGACATCATAATCCTCTCAGATGAAGTCTACCGCCCCCTATTCCACGGAATCGGGCCCATGGATCCTGAGTTCCCACCTTCAATCCTATCAATGGGCTACAAGAAAGCCATCTGTACAGGATCAATGTCGAAAGCTTACGCCTTGGCGGGTATCAGAGTAGGTTGGATCGCAGCACGAGACCCGGAAATCATCGAAGCTTGCGCCTCAGCTAGAGACTACACCACCATTTCAGTCTCCCAATTGGACGACCAAGTTGCTGCGTACGCACTCTCAGGCAGCGTCATGCACGCACTGCTAGCTCGAAATATCGCTCTAGCAAAGAAGAACATTGCTATCCTTGAGAAATTCGTGGACAATAACAGCAGCATTTGTTCATGGGTTAAGCCCGTTGCTGGAAGTACAGCTCTAGTTAAATTCGCGAAGAAAGAGGAGACGGTGGATGATGTGCAGTTTTGTAAGGATTTGATTAGGGATACCAAGGTTATGTTTGTGCCAGCTTCAAAGTGCTTTGGTGAGGATTTCAAAGGCTCGGTTAGGATAGGTTTTGCTTGTGAGACGGGGGTTTTGGAGGAGGGGTTGGCGAGGTTGGGAGAGTATATCCGTGAGAAGTTTACTTGATCTCAAGTAATTTCTAGCTAATGAATCATGAATAAGTATCATTTTTGGATTCGTGAGGATAGAGATTCAAACCAACTGACTCCTTTTCAATTTTCATTTATCTTCTTTCGTTCTGACAAGCTGATATACCAAGGTACTCAAAACGGTACCACTGACACTACATCAGAATAACACTGCCACGTCAGTCAGCACTCTCTCTAACACCCCCAAAAATTAAACACCTGAACTTCACACCCTCTGATTCCCAACTCTCCTTCACCAACAACGCTCCTCGCCAATCTCACGTCCCTCTTCGTATAATATCCACAGCACTTTCAACCGATCACAACCTAACTTCCCTCAAACGACCCATACCCAACTCCTCCAAAACAGTCTCAAGAATGAACTTCATATCCTCCATCTCATCCACCTCCACTTTCTCCCCCTTTCCATCTCCCTCTTCCTCATCATCCCCTTCAATACTCTCCCCAGGCCCTTCCGTATCTTCGCCACTTTTCAGCTCAATTTCTACTCTTTCCTTAAACTCACTAGCTTCACGTTCCCTAGGTTCAAACAAACC
This sequence comes from Hymenoscyphus scutula, assembly GCA_001399465.1. NCBI lineage: Eukaryota > Fungi > Ascomycota > Leotiomycetes > Helotiales > Helotiaceae > Hymenoscyphus > Hymenoscyphus scutula. The sequence goes on along the minus strand of LKTO01000132.1, from coordinate 76,419 downwards.
CCCAAACTCATTTTTATCAAAATGACCTTCACTATCCATCCACTCCCTCAAATCCACCATCTCATAACTCCCATCCCCAGAACTAATCCCAGTATCGAAAGTAGAACTACCGAATAAAACCATGACTAACACTGCCACGAGGGCGATATGGAAAGAAAGCAGGATCGAGACCGCGACGTTGAAATTATATCTCTTTTTCTCGGGTTTTTCTCGTTTCGATGGTTGAATCGAGGGATTAAAATTGCGGATTTGATTCGAGGACGTCCGAACGTGGGGATCTTGGTGCTGCTCCTCATCTCGTCCTTGAGGAGTCGCTCGCCGGGTGGGACGATTATTCTCATCCATCCTCTTCTCCTTTCCCCCTTTCCCTGGACTCTCAAATGGCAGATTAGGCAAAGAAGCGTGCGGAAGCGGAAGATGAGAGGGCGGCGTTGAGAAGGGTGGTGAGGTGAGACTTGTTGCGCTTCCTGTACTTGTGGAGCTTAAACTTGTTGAACTTCCTGAGTCTACGGAACTCCCGGAACTTGGATAGGAAGATTGTATGTTCTTTATTGAGTAGGCTGTTGATGCGGGACTGGAGCTTGTTCGGAGGTGGCGGTGGGGTGACTGGGGGGTTAGGGGTCGGAGGCGGGAGTAGGGGGCCTTTGTTTTTGTAGGAGGTGTTGAAGGGGTTGAGGGGGAGAGGAGAGGAGGGGTTGCTTGGGTGGTCATTTTTATTTTACGTTCGTTGTGGGTGAGATGAAGTAGGTAATATTTCGGTGAGTGTTGTTTTTGAGGATGAAGGGTAGGTTGTTGAAACTCAGGTCTCACGGGGGCCGAGATTTTTTTTTTGTGGGTGTGTTTGAGGGAAGGCACAATGACGAGGAAGGTTTGGCAAAACTTGTCTCCATTGTTGAGAAAGTGTGAGGAAGGTACGTTTGTGGGAACGAAATTTCTTACCGAATTCGGCTATGTGGAAGGTGTGTCTGTTTTGAGTGTTAGGCGAAGCGCCTAGAACTTCGTCTTGCAAAACATTTAAGGAAGGTGTGACTGAATTTTAGAAACAGAATAAACTTACTCTTCATGGGCAGTTCTGAGGACTATATTGATACAGCATCCTGAATAAACCAAAAAAGCCGGAAACGACTGGGTCCCAACTCACAAATCACAAAAGTCAATTCTTTGTATTACCTAGAATCAAACTTATTAATCAAGGTCCCCTCTCCTTAAAGATGTAGTGGCTTATCTCTACGTCTCTCTTTTTTTCTTATCTTTTCTTCCATATAATTCTTATAATAGGAAGAGGAAGAGGGAGAGAAAGAAGGGAAGAAAGTAAGTAAACATTGTCGGGGGAAAGTCCCCCCCCCCCTAGCGTGGGTAAGCAAACATATTTCCCACTCTACGTGATCGTCTCTCTCTCCCCTTTTTCTTCTATCTAGTAAAGATACTAGAGGGGTAACTATGATAGTGTAGTTATAGCACTGTTTAGTTATAACAACAGTGTAAGCAAGAATTAATCATTATTCTGATTAATGATTAGATTAGATTAGAATTGGATTAACTAGTGTCTTGATTAGATTAGATCGATAAATTATAATTAATTCGAATAATATCCTTAGTCTGATTAGTACTAACGTGGTTTATCAGCGAGTCGATCATATCACCGAGTCGATCACTAAAAATACATACAAAAGACGTCTGTGCAACCCTAGTAAAAATCTGCAATTCTTAATTAAAATTAATAAAATAAAAAAATTTACTTTATTACTATATAAATAAGTAATTTTGAAATTTTGGGACGCTTACTAGTTATAACTAACGATTCGCTTAAAACTACCCCTGTATTCATTAATTTTTTTTATTTCTTTAATAACTTAGCGGTTATAATTAGTTAGTATCTAAGATTTCTACTATTACTTATATACAATGTAATAAAGTAAGGTTTTTAATTTTATTAATTTTTATTAAGAATTGTAGATTTTTACCAGGGTTGCACAGACGTTTTTTGTATGTATTTTTAGTGATCGACTCGGTGATATGATCGACTCGCTGATAAACCACGTTATATAATAAGCTATTTATTCTCATAATCTGGTTCCTTTACCTTCTCTCCTTTATTTCTAGTCTCTTCTTTCGCCTCTCTATTCTTCTTTTCTTCTCCTTTAAGGGATTATTATTCTACTTTGAGATAATTAAAGCGGCTCAACTATAAAGCCTCTCACTCAGAACCTATATAGTAGGTACCTGTTAATACTTTCTGGTTAATATATATAAGACTTAAAAAGATACGTACATCTCGCTTAGCTCAATTACGCCACTGCGAGCAACTCTCCGGGTCATCGGTCTGATTCGGTCCGACTTGGTCCGTATCAATCGATTTAGTGATCATGATTTTGATTGACGTCCAAAATCGGTTGATTAAATTAGATTAACGCCTATTAATCAAATTTAGTCTAATCATTGCTTACATCGTATAACAATAATAGTAAGTTAAGAGTTGTTCGTCTCATATATATTAATTACTTTTTTCACTTTTTAGCTCACGATTTGCGATTTACGGTTTCGTGATTCCGACTTTTTGGCGCATCCAGGATGCAGTAATTGAGAGTGGAGGTGCGCTTAAGGGTCAAGGATAATTCTAGAAGTTGCGTTTGGATGGTGCGTTGTGTTTGTTTTCGGAAGGACTTTCTGTCACGACTCCTTACGTATTACAATCAAGAATTCTGGAAAATCTCGGAGAACTGGCTGCAAGGAACATTTGGAAGTAGTGTGCTAATTATGAGAAGAAGCTTCTGGGTCTATTGCTTTCTTAGCCTGGACTTTGAATTGCCTGGATTTTGAATTTTATTGGTCTTTCGAGGCATTGGGGAAGTATGAAAGGTGCAACTACGACCTCGTCAGGGTGGGATTTATAACAGGGGTTTGGAAAGGGGTAGTGTTGAAGGATCTTTAGGGTTAAAAGGGGACTGGGTGAAGATTGTGTCAAAATGTCGTGATAAATTGCAACTTTCCTTCAAGACAGCGAAGAATAACCCGCCTTTGTTTTCTCAAGGGGGCTCGCATTACACGGGTAGACTGAGTATCCGTTAAGTAGACGCTTGGGACTATTTCTTTGTAGTTGCTAACAGCTGTATCAGAACAACTAACTTCGTTCCAAAAGAGTAGAAAGCTGAGGTAAGTGAGACAGGCAATCGGAGGGGCTTTTTCTTTGTTTCCACTGTCTGGAGTTACGTAAAAACACCCTTTCGTTTCTAACAATTTAGTTGTTTACTAATAAACAGCTCAGTTCTTCTTCAACTTATAAGCCTGATCATTCATTGTAAACCTCCATCTCACTTTCCACACCTCCGCTCACTTTCTGCACCCCCATAAAACTCACAAGCAACCAAGATGTCAGCCCGACTCGCCACACAAATAGAGAATATTGCAAGTTTAGCACTTGAGACCTTCGACTCTATTTCGTATAAGGATCTCGATCTCGCTTACTCATGTCTTAGGCAAAACCTTGTCTCAAAAATTTGCGAATTGTTAGAGGAAGAATTCGTTTCCCCGGGCACGAATGTCAAGCTCCAATATGTCCGAGATCGTTTACAGCAATGTCAAACGTTAATGGATGAAACAGCCAAAGATCGTTATGATCGTGGACCAGTTCAGACAAAATTGTCTATTAGACGAATAGCCGAGTCTACGGCAAAGTTATTAGTAGAGATTTTAGAAAATAATGAGATGCAACAACTTGGACGTGATAGCTTACAACCCTGTGAGCTATCTTTTGGGTACCCAGATGGCGATGTTTCAGCTTTTCAGGAAAATAAAGATCTTTCGGATGATGAGGTATAAAGTAATGATTGCTGTATACCGTTCTTCTATGAGACTTTCAGCTATCCTCGAGTATTCTTGAGGCATAAATTACCCACACATAATCTAAACTAATTTATTTAAAAATTTTGCCCTTCTATAGTGACAGTGAATTTGATGCTGGTCACTTGATCGCTACCACACCTCCTACTCTCGATTGAACATGTCACTCCTGACATGAATCACGGACATGCATAAATGAAGTAAAATGCTAGCAAATACTGGGAGGATGAGGTACTGAGAATCCAAGTAGGTGTGTTAAATGCTAAGGAACGACTTAAATCATCCTCCAGAATATTATGCAGATGAGGTGCAGCAAATTATCGAGTAAAGACCGGCGAAGAACAGGGATCCACCCCTCGTGCTGTACATGCAAACCCCCTTTGATCAGCCTTTTATTGTATCTAAGGATTCGTCCCTTCACCCGCATTTTCAACCTCGTTCTTAGCACCCGCAGAAAGAACCCTTCATTGCTTCTTTGATTTCTTCTATATTGACAGGGGGTAATTCAACATTGTGTCCCTGGTCTTGTTGTCTGATAATGATCTGGAATTTCAGGGTATCGGCCCCCACCAAATATCAGGTCCTGCTTCAGAAGGTATGCTTTGGTATCCTCACTGGGCAATTAAGTTGGGACCAAGTATTTACACATCCTTTAAGGCAATTATTATGTTTTAGAAGACGAAGTTAGGATTTACCCCAAGTCAGAATACTTAAGAAGATGGAGTTTGAAACTGCGCCCTACAGTGTTTTCCTTCAATGTATATATACCAGATGGAGTAAGGAGAATCCGGTCTGGTTGGTACTTGGTTGTCAAACGAAGATCCAAATTCAGCAGTTGAAGTTAAGCGAACAGGAACAAGGATATATTATAGTAAATGGATCCAGTCCTAGAAACTTTTTGATGGTATTTGTATCCACGACTGAATTTCAGTCATCTACCTCTACCCGAGTCTCGTCTTGTTGCCTCTTTCATTTAATCATACCAATCTTCCTAAAGTGACCACGTGATATAACCAACAACCCGTACCGCCAGTAATGACAGTAACATGAAGTCCCGGCAGAGGCAGCCAATCTTCGAAGAATTTTTGGAACGAGTGATAAGCAGGAATTTGTACTTTATCCTAAAAGAACTAACACCTTGTTAGTGTTTGGGTGATAACGATAAATGAATGTGTTGTACCCAAGCCTACAAAAGAAACAAAGTAAAGGAAAAGCTTATACTGTGGAAGACAACGGAGTATTGATAGTGAGTTGAGGTGTCCTTGAAGGATGATGATGGATCAGTAATCAATTTTTGCTGTGTTCTGCGACCCTCGAACTATGATTGTAAGTTATTGATTGACCAGTATTCATCAGTAACTTACAAAATCTCATTTCTCCGTCTTTGTTCTTTTGCCCGAATCTTCTTCGTCCTCTTTATCCCCAATATCACCAAAACCCTTACTCATCTGCTCGATTTCCTCAGGAGTGAAGCCGCCCATCCTAGCTATACGCTCCTCATTCGTCTGCTCGTCCTCGATTTGTTGGCAATGAAAACACGCCTCCTCGATATCCGGTCCTTCTTCCTCGAATTCTCTCCCGCAGTCCCCTTCCTCTGGTTTTTCATCACATCTGAGCCATATCCTCTCCACATCACAGTCATACCCCTTCTGGTATTTTACCCAGTCCTTGCATCCGCTGTATCTTCGTATCTCGTACACGCACATGAGCTAAACCGGTGATATTCTGCAGCTGAGGATGATTTAGAAAGCACCTTTGGGGGCAAGCCGAGATTAAATATTGTAGACTCGCGTCTACTCTCGCCTCTTATAAAGTTTAATATATTCGTAGATATCAAGAATATATACTATACATGCTGCGTAACCACTTCCTTTGCTCAAACCATAGTCAGCTAACCGATTTATCTCATATTTGTTTGGAACTTATCTCCGTTAGCTAGTTGCAACTTCGTATTCTTTGGAAGCGCTTTGTGGGTGGAGTCTAAATCTTAAGTAGAAATCCGAGATGGAGTGAACCGCCAAAGACTCGGAATTGATTACCGACCAATCACCTACTCCTTCCCCTCTCATTTCCAATCATGTGAATAGGCTTGTCACCTTATCATCTCAGTATCAGACCATAATAGCTGGAAATGACTGCCATCTAGGGCTAGAGAAGTGATACAGACATAGTAAATCCAAATTGATTTAAATGAAGCCAAGGCGCCACTTGCATTTGTAGCTAGCACATTTAATCTAAGTGTAAACCAGAAAATACTCGAACAAAGATTAAAAGATGTAATGGGGCAAAACTTGACAACCCTGAGTGATACCCATCGCCGAGTGCCGGACAGATTCTCAAGTCATGTGATCATATGAGCTAAATCATTTTATAAGTGGTCGGAGCAAAAGACTCTTCTCCGAACACCTAATAGAACTGGAAATATGAGATACAAATTGCCCGTAAATACACAAGCTCGGGATCTAATCTCACGTTTGAAACGTACTGTGATACAAAAATATTGTGCATTCTAAACATATTCTAACTAAACGCCCCAAGCTTGCCACTCCCGAACCCAAAACAATACCTCTCTATTCGTTGTCTTCACCCAATGCGCGAACAGCATCTCCGAGTTCTTTCAAGGTATTCTTGTCTCTTGGGATAGTGTGTCCCTTGCCGTGATCGAACTAGGAAGCGGTATTGTTAGCCTTGGAATATTTTCAGAAGGGACTTGAAATGAGGTGGCAAATTCTCATAATCTCCGTGCATAAACAGAATAGGGGATGATGTACTTACAAGTATAGCGGTATCTTGATCGCAGACGTTGAACAACGCCATTGCACCCGCAAGGTAAGGATCATCTGCTCCGACGCAATGAAGTGTCGGGATATCAATAATATCATCACTCGTATCAACCAAAATCATTTCATTCGACTCAGCATCCAATGGTGGCCATCCAGCAAAGAAAACAGCCTAGACAAGTCTTTAGTAGTTTTTAAAACATACTTGATTGTATTCATACCCTCTTAATAGTCCGTGGTCTCCCCTCACTGGCAAATAACCTCGCCTCCTCCATAATCAAGCAACCAGCAGCAACAGTACCCTCAGAGTACGCACAAATTCCATCGAAAGGTCCATGTTCCTCAATGGTGCGGTAAATGGCAGTGAGTGCGTTGGTTATATTTTGTCGGATACTGCTATCTCCATGGGGCATGAGTTCTCTCAATACATCCTCGGCATTTTCACCTTCTGGGAAATCTCGGACTCTTTCTAGGACATCATTTTTTTGAATTCCGTCGTACTCAAAAAACTTGTAGAGGGGCTTGGGACCGAAATAATCTTCGAATCCAACCGGGGGAGAACATTCTACTTCACCTTGAGTGAAGAAGAACTCCGCGCTGCCATCGCTTGTAAGTTCGTTGCAAAATGGTGCTTGAAAATGGTCAATTTTAAGAAAGGGAGTTGTCTAAAGTTGAGGTAATTACCCAATTGGATTGCAAGATTCTAGAAAATGTAAGCGAGGAGCACATAAAAAGGCAGAACGGGTGCTATACCTTTGCACTTCCATATGCACCTGGAAGACACAGAAACCTCATTTTGTCTTTAGTAGCAGATGGCATTCTGCTTTAGGATCGAATAGTGAACCTGATTGTTTGAGACTAGTAGAGAAAGATGCTGATAATATTTGGAAAGCTGATGAACTTGGTTGGTGGTTAATGGAATGTAGGTTCAGATGAAGATTTTCGAAGCGAGAGTGGAAGGAATAATGTTTTTAGGACAGGTAGGATTTGACTCCTAGTTCCTCCACGTCCGATCGTTTCTGGATACACTATGTGCCTGGTGGTCTTTCCTCATCCCGTATGCAAGACATTCCCTGGGCAAAATAAAATTTGTCCGCTCGGACTTGTTTGTTGAGTTCAAGATCTTGATATACCCCTGCCGGACGGGATATAGAGGGAAAAGAGATAGAAGCTTATCGTTAAAGTAACCTTCGGAGGCGCTCGCTTTAGTGACAACGATAACAAGCTTCACGTACAGAATCACATGTACCCTAGGCTGTGTCAGGGTGGGTCTTATTATCCTCGGTCAGTACATCCGTTCTCCCAGATAGTGCATGTAGAGCGAAACTGTATCTTGAGATATTTTTCTTGTTGAATCCGATAGCCAGACTGCGTGCTTCACCTTGAGGCGTAATCGTACGACGCGGGGGTTGCACAAAGGTACAGTACTTGAATTGGGGTACCAACAGGGGGCCTTGCCACCGGGTATATTCATTTTCATCCCGAATAGGAAGATAACATGCTACCTAGTACTAATTGTGATCACCACCTCCCCTTTATAGATTCCTAAACAAGATCTTAGACATTAAACTTCAACGCACAAGAGAACCACCAACGTATCCGGCCAAAAGCTATCTTGCGACAGAACGTAGTGCTAGTCGTGATTGATTGATTGGGAAAGCCTTCCACATTTGTGTAATATGTGCCCACTCCACTGAAACAACAGTCGAGAACCACTTTTCGATAGTGCAAAGATCTGGGCCCAAACGACTGGAGTCCCATAGAAAACAAGATGGACGGGAGCTAGGCTGGATGATCGACAAGAACAATGAGATTTTTAGCTCGATTGGCATGGAGGAAAGATTGCTCCCCCATCATGACTACCCAGGCGTTTAGACGGAATCCGATCGTGATGACCGGGATCATCGGCAGATGTAAGGTAGTAGGGGTAATTGACAGCAACACAAGGCACAACGTCCTACCTACAGTACCGAAGCCACTAGGCAACTTCAACGTCAATCCATATAGATACTAGATTCCAAAGAAACCTATAGCTGTACGCAACGTACTGTACGTTTCCCGCGCCCAAAAACTGGGAAAGGTAGATTGAGTTGAACAAGGGGTGGTGCTTCTAGATAACAGAGAAACTCCGGGATAATCCAAAGATAGCAAGGCAATCAATCATGGGTCTTTCCTCTGGATACAGAGAGACCAAGTGCTGCAGGAAGTATGGAAGGATTCAGGTCATTATCCAGGGTCGGTTCTGACCGAGCGCCCTTGCCACGCCAAGTAACATTGCACAATCCCTTGGTGTCGTGCTTGTCTCTTGATACCGTTATCTCGCAAGATATGTCGGAGGGGTTGTGTAGAAGACGAAGATTGAGACTGACTTCTACAATCCCCCTCCGTCGCCCCTCCCTACAGTGTATACTCGTCACTAGACGGAGAGGAGAGGAGATGGCAGGCTGTAACTCATCAATGAGGCTAGATCTTGGTGTTCTCCGATGATAAACGGACTCACCGTGAATATTGGTGCACCACTTGGCACGTAGCTTCAACGGTGACCAATTCTTGGTGATGAGCTGGACACGATACTCAGCGGGAACGTTGCACAGGGGGTAGAGTAGATACCTTGGGTGGAATCGAGATACGAAGTACCTTGGGAGGAGAAAGAAGTAAGTGGAGAATTGTTGGAAGACAAAAAGAAGCCATTCACATCGGAGAAATTCAAAGTCCCTGCAGGTTTCTACTCCCGCTCCGCTGCTTTTAGCCGTGCGGTAGCCGCCCTTGGGCTAGCGCGTATGCACCCTTATATTATGGCCTCACATCGAAGGCATCCGGCGCTAACATGAGCTAAATTCCACCTCAACCTCTTCTTCCTCCTACCAACATCTTCACTCCTTACCCAGCAAATAATCCTCTCGGCAAGTCTCAACCTAGCAGCAATGCAGTATCGTTTTCGTCAACCCCAAGTTCTCCTATCAATCCCCCCACGACCTCACTCCCCCATTTCAATCCCGCGTGCCAAGGAATCCTCATCTCGAGATTAGCGACCCGTGTTTTGACTACATCGCTGGTTGGAAGGTTGGGAGGTCTCGGTTTAGTGACCACCTTCCTGTCTTTCACACTCAGGGGATATTTCTATGCAAGATAATTTCGACGTACCAAGGTACGAATCTCTATCGATTTGGCATGTGTCTCTCTTTGAAGTTTTGTTTGCCACTATATTCAGCTTCTCATGCCGTGATACGGCTATGATGTATACATATGCTGTTTCCATATGATTTCCACACGTTCAGAATAAACTCTTGCCCTGGCTATCACTAATTCCCATGTCCCACAAATTCCCATCTCTTGAATCCCATTATCTCAATTTCCAGCTATAGCAAGATTTCAAAATAGATTTCTGCTCCTGGCTATCGCGTTCATTTTCCCTCCCGGTCCTCGGAGTGTCTGCAGTTGTAGCTAAAGGACGGGTTTTCCTAACTGTCCTTCGCATCTCAATGTTGTCCGATTTCGGGTCTTGATTTTCTATTGGATACGAGGCCTAATGAAACAATTTACAGTCAGCTTGTAGATCTTGAATTTGGTGTGGATGAACATACCTTCTCGTACCATTTCTCTACCTCTACATTGGCAGCCAAGCTATTTCTATATCTTTTTAATGTATCGATTCCTTTTGGCCTCGCCCATCTTGCGTGTTTTGGAACAAAACGAACGTGATATCTTCGCACATGCTAATTTGAAGCATCATCGGACCTTCTTATCTGACATGTTATGTCTATCACCGTCCGGCACCAGTTTCTTTTTTCTGCAAGATCTTCTTGACAACTTCCCGTTCTGGATTCAACAACCTTTTCCAGAACTAGGAACCTTCAGCCCCAGTCAAGTTCTGCGTTTACATGCCTTGTACCCCTGTAAAAGATACAAAAGACCAGATGAAGTGCCCTGCCTCCAAGATGTGGCATCCTTGTTACCCCATTTATCCACCATGGCCGACAGTCTCATAAAGCTTGGTTACCTCTATCACAGTCAAAGAAAATTTGCAGCTTCTCACAGGTCAATTCAATTCACTCATGGCTCCATCTGCAATACCCGTCAATGGTGATGGCAACGAGCCTTACCAAACATTCGAGACTGACGGTGGCAATAGCAATGGTGTACCATTTCCCGATGGTCAAACGAATGAAAATGGTGCACCAAGCACGAGCGAGGAGACACCAGCTGCAATGGAGATAGCTATTGTTGGAATGGGTACGTCAACCTGACCGTGCGGGAATTTTAAATCCGAGGCTGATTTGGTTCTAGGTGTTCGTTTGCCAGGCAGTGTGACCAGCCCTGACGAGTTCTGGGAGCTCTGTAGTAGAGCACGAAGTGGATGGTCTCCGATTCCAAAGGAACGTTTTAATCACGAGACCTTCCATCATCCAAATCCCGACAAAATTGGGTGCTACAATCCTCGAGGTGGTCATTTTTTGTCAGAAGATGTAGGGCTATTCGATGCCCCCTTTTTCAACCTCACCGAAAAGGAAGCTATTTCTCTCGATCCTCAACAGCGACTTTTACTAGAATGTACATATGAGGCGCTAGAAAATGGAGGAATCACCAAGAAGGATATTGAGGGGCAAAGCGTGGGCGTATATGTTGGCGGAAGTAAGAATACCGATTTCCTGTTTGCCCCAAAATTGTCTTTTCCGACTTCGCGGAGGAGCGTTTCACCACTATTGTTTCTCTGGTCACTTTTTCCGGAGCACATTGAAGCTAACACACAACAGGTTTCGCTGATTACGAATTACGAAATTGCAGAGACACAGACACAGCTCCAATGTATCAGGCAACGGGATGTGCCGCTTCCCTTCTTGCAAACCGTCTCAGTTACTACTTCGGATTGACTGGCCCTTCATTTACCTGTGACACGCAAGTTTTTGAAACACTCCGAATCCTGAGTAACTTAACTGACCCAATCATCACAGAGCCTGCTCTAGTTCGCTTACTGCCCTCCACTTGGCATGTCAGTCGCTTCAGAGTGGCGAGTCGACTCAGGCGATAGTTGCAAGTTGCCATTTAAATATTTTACCCGATTACTTTGTGATTATGAGTATGCAAAGGTAAGTCATATGACCTTTGTCGCTACCCGTGACCTTATAGTTCTAACTCCTATTCAGTCTATTCTCCGACGAAGGGAAATCATATGCATTTGATTCCAGAGGCAGTGGCTTTGGAAGAGGCGAAGGAGTCGGTACTGTGATCCGTAAGTGCTCCCCACGCGCCCATTTCTCAGTCGTATGTTCGCAGCATATGCTAATTGCAATTTGCCAATAGTAAAACCATTAGCCGACGCAATCAGAGACGGCGACTCGATTCGTGCAGTCATTCGAGGAACCGGTATCAATCAGGATGGAAAAACCAAAGGTATCACGATGCCTAACGGGGATGCGCAGACTTCTCTGATGAAATCTGTCTACGAAAAAGCCGGGCTGGACCCTACGGAGACTGGGTATATCGAGGCACACGGTACGGGTACAAAGGTTGGCGATCCAATAGAAGCCACGGCCCTTCATAATGTGTTTGGTGAAGGCCGAACGAAGAAACAACCGCTATTCATCGGTAGTGTAAAAAGGTAAGCATCCAGCTCTGATCTCAAGTTGAAACTGGCTAACACTCATCTTAGCAACATAGGCCATCTCGAGGGTGCCTCTGGGGTTGTCTCCGTTATCAAGACAGCATTAATGCTGGAAAAGGGGTTTGTTCTTCCAAATGCTGGTTTTGTGAAAGGAAACCCCAAGATTCCATTTGATGAATGGGGATTGAAAGTCCCAACCTCGCAGAGACCTTGGCCAAGAGGAAAAAAATATGCATCGTAAGTCTGCCTTAAAGTTAATTTCGCCAAGTTTTGTTTACTAACCCCTTTCAATAGAATCAACAACTTTGGATTTGGTGGTGGCAATGCCCACGCCATTCTTGCACGGCCCCCCACTGCCCCAAAAGGAGTAACAGCTGGAACCAATGACACAGCAGCCACAGGAACGAAATCGGTAGCAAAACGTATTTTCGTTTTATCAGCAAATGACAAAACAGCCCTGGCAAGTCAAATGAACGCTCTCACGGTTTACCTGGAGCAGCGTCCTGAGGTCTTCCAGAACTCCCTCCTCCCAAATTTGGCTTACACTCTTGGACAACGTCGAACTCCATTAGCGTACAAACTGGCCATCCCGGCTAGATCATCGGCTGAGCTCATTCCTGCTCTTGCCTCGTCAAACCCAACTCAGTTCAGATCCACCACTGAACCAAGAATCGGATTTGTCTTTACTGGTCAGGGTGCTCAATGGCATGCAATGGGAAAAGAGTTGCTTGATGCATACCCGGTCTTCGCTTCTACTATGAATAGAATCGACAAGTGCTTGGCTAGCTTGGGCGCTGAATTCTCTCTTCTTGGTATGTTGCCATCACCTGCTAAGTTTAATCACGTACTAACGATTTGTAGAGGAACTTTCAAAAGATGCTCAGTCATCACGAGTATCTGATGCACAAATCAGCCAACCTGCATGTACTGCTATACAACTCGCAATGACAGACTTGTTCAAATCTTGGGGTATCAACCCTACTGCAGTAGCGGGGCATTCGAGTGGAGAAATTGGGGCTGCCTATGCTACCGGCGCTCTTGATCTCGAATCATGTGTTGCGATCGCCTACTTCAGAGGACAAATGATTGTCAGCTTGAAGAAACAATTCCCAGAGAAGAAAGGTGCCATGATGGCCGTGGGTGGCTCAGCAGAGGACATCCGACCACTGCTCAAGTCATTGAAAGCTGGTCGTGTCACTATCGCTTGTATCAACAGTCCTTCCAGTATCACTGCATCAGGTGACGAAAACGCCATCTGCGAATTAGGGGATTTGATTGAAGAGAAGCAAATGTTCAACCGAAAACTTCGTGTAGACACCGCATATCACTCACACCATATGGAACTTGTGGCAGATGAATATATGGGCACAATCAAAGGCGTAACTCCCAGAAAAACATCTGGAGTAACTTTTCACTCCTCCTTGTTAGGGCACAAGGTTGAAACAGCAGAACTCGGCCCCGACTACTGGGTCAAGAACTTGACTTCCACTGTCCGCTTCTCAGAGGCTGTTACTAGTATGTGCCAACCAATCGACGAGACTTCATCAGTGGGTGTCGATTTCATTGTTGAAATCGGACCTCATGCAGCTTTGGAGGGTCCCGTCAAGCAAATTCTCAAAGTTATCGGCGGAAATGCCGTCAAGATTCCATATGGATCGGCGCTTCTCCGAAACAAGGATGCAGTCGATACTACCTTGGCTCTCACTGCTGCTCTCTTTACAAAGGGGGCGCCAATTGACTTTGCTGCCGTCAATTTCCCTATTCCTGGTACCAAGAGTCCAATTGTGTTGACCAATTTACCAAAATACCAGTGGAATCATTCCAAGAAGTACTGGCACGAGTCTCGAATTGCCGAGAACCACGTCTCGAGGAGGTTCGCTAGAAATGATTTGCTTGGAAGTCTTGCGAATTACTCCAACGATCTTGAACCTACCTGGCGTAACATTCTCAGAGCTGATGATATGCCATGGATGAGGCACCACAAAATGCAGAACATGACCGTCTATCCAATGGCAGGTTATATCGCCATGGCCATGGAAGCAGCACAGCAGCGAGCAATCATGCGAAACGTCTCATTTGACAAATTTGAACTTCGAGAATTTACTGTCAGTCGTCCTTTGGTTATCCACGAGGGATCTGACGTCGAAGTCAACATCACTCTCAGAGCTCATGCTGAGGGAACTCGCTCGTCTTCGGATACTTGGGATGAGTTCAGAATCTTCAGTTGGGATAAAGACCGATCATGGATTGAACATTGTAGAGGGTTGATCTCTGTTCAAAGGGGCCTCGAGGGCAATGTTGTCAATGGTGCTCAACAAACTCTGGATGCCAGAAACGACTTAATGGCCAGAATCTCTCAAATCTCGCAAGGTTCAACTACCGAAGTCAAGGCCAGTGACATGTATGATGTATTGACGGCTGCGGGTGCTGGATATGGAGAAACCTTCCAAGGAATGGAAAACTGCAAGGCCAGCGACAACTATGCTGTAGCTGAGCTTGTCGTTCCGAACACTGCTACTATTATGCCTCATGGACATGAACCGGATATGATAATTCACCCAGCATTTCTGGATCAGTTCATTCAGATCGTCTGGCCAATAATTGGCGCTGGTCGAGATGGACTTGGTGTTCTTTACATGCCTTCTTTCGTTCAAAGCATCTCGATATCTACCGGTATCACTCGCAAGAGCGGCGATCGTCTTATGGCCTATGGAAGTGGGAATCCCAATCCAGAACACCCAGTTCCTACCAAACTGGATCTCTTTGCTACAGCCGTTGGTGGCAGCGAGGCATTAATCAGCATGGAGAGTCTCGTCATGACCCCTGTTTTTGATGGATCGAACGATACAGGCCTGACAGCCAACCGCGAACTCTGTTACAAGATCGAGTGGGAGACTGTTCCATCGAAGGTAGATACTGAAGAGGCTGAAGAGGCTGCTGTTGAAGTCCCAGCAGTGATGATCGATGCCTCAGTCGTGATCATTGCCGACGAATCAACACAACAAGAATTACTGGCAGAGGTTAAAGTTCTTCTCGAAAGAGTGACGAAGACTTCCCCTGAAGTAGGACCTCTTAGCACTGTCTCGACAGAAGGCAAAATCGTCATCGTTCTTTCAGAACTTGAGAAGTCAATAATTTCCAATTTAGACTCCGAGACTTTCCAAAGCATACAACAGATGACTGCTTCAGCATCTGGTATTCTCTGGTCAGTCAAAGGTGCATATACCTCGTCCGAGAACCCTGATGCCGAGATGGTCATTGGAATGGCAAGATCCATTCGCTCAGAAACATTACTCAAGTTTGTTACTCTCGATTTGGGTGTCACTCCTCAGCTCTCAGTCTCTGGAACAGCGGAAAAGATCATGGATGTGTTCAAGAAAGTCTTCTCGCCTGATGCACCATCTGTTGGAATCGATATGGAATATCAAGAGCGTGAAGGAGAACTTCTCGTCCCACGTATCGTGGATGATGCGGATATGAACAAATTCGTTCAACAAGAGACCAGAACTGGAACGTCAGCCCCAGATCTTCAACCATTTTCTCAACCTGGCCGACCACTCAAGATCGCTATCGAGACACCGGGTGCTCTTGATACTCTGTACTTTATCGACGATGTCGCTGTCGGAGGCCCCCTTCCTGATTACGAAGTCGAAATTGAAGTCAAAGCAACAAGTATGAACTTCAAAGATATCATGATATCGATGGGTCAATTAAACAGCAACTACTTGGGTGTTGAGTGTTCTGGTGTGATCAGTGCTATTGGTAGCAAGGTTACCGACCTTGCAATCGGCGACCGGGTGTGTGCTATGAGTGAGGGGGCATACGCTACTTATACTAGATGTCTTGGAACCAGTGTCCAGAAGATCTCCGACGCCATGTCATTTGAGGATGCTTCAAGTATTCCTGTTATTTTCTGCACAGCCTTTTACTCGCTTTTCGATATCGGTCGTCTGGTCAAGGACGAGACTGTACTAATCCACGCTGCAGCTGGTGGTGTTGGACAAGCTGCCATCATGCTCTGTAAGATGATTGGTGCAGAGGTCTTTGCTACTGTTTCAAGTATTGCCAAGAAGGAATTTTTGATGACAGAGTATGGTATTCCAGAAGACCACATCTTTTACTCGCGAAACACTTCTTTCGCGAAGTCCATCAAGCGCTCCACCCATGGCCAAGGTGTTGATCTGGTTCTTAATTCGCTTGCTGGTGATCAACTCAGAGAGACATGGGACTCTTTGGCACACTTCGGAAGGTTCATCGAGATTGGTAAACGCGATATCGTCGGGAACTCGAGACTTGAGATGGCCAGATTTGAACACAATGCTTTGTTCGCTTCGGTAGATCTCACTGTTGTCGCTGCCGAAAGACCAAAAATCATGAAGAGACTTCTCAAGGACGTATTTGCCTTACTCGAACATGGAACTGTCAAGCCAATCTCACCGATCACCGTATTCCCTATATCGGAGGTTGAGTCAGCTTTCCGAACGCTTCAGGGTGGTAAGATTATGGGAAAGATTGTTATCGTCCCACAAAGCGATTGCAAGGTCAAGGTAAGTAATAAGTCCTAATCATCTTGTGTAGTATTAACTTTCCAAGGCCATTCCTTCAAAAACTGGTAACATCATGAAATCCAAGGCTACCTATGTGGTTATTGGTGGTACAGGTGGTCTTGGTCGTAGCATGAGCAGATGGATGATGAGCAAAGGTGCTCGTAATATCGTTCTTCTCTCACGTAGCGGCTCTGCTACTGGAAAAGTTGCAGAACTCATCACGGAGGCAACCGAAATTGGAGCAACAATCACAGTTTTCCCATGCGATGTCACTTCAAAAGAGGCTGTTGACAAACTCATCAGCACTGATCTCGTCAGGCTTCCACCTATTCGCGGTGTCATCCATGCTGCAATGGTTCTTCACGATGTCTTGTTTGAGAAGATGACATACAATCAATGGGATAGCGTTGTCAAGGCCAAGGTTGCAGGTGCTTGGAATTTCCATAACGCACTCCTCGCTACCTCAACTGAACTCGACTTCTTCATTGCGCTTTCTTCGGCTGCTGGTGCCGTTGGTAACAGAGGACAAGCAGCATACGCTGCAGCCAACACGTTCTTGAACGCCTTCTGTCAATACCGCAACCACCTCGGACTGCCAGCTTCCTCCATCGATCTTACCGCCGTTAGTGATGTTGGATACCTCGCCGAGAACTCATCGAGAGCTGCAGAAGTCGCAGAGAACCTGGGTAGCGAAACCATTGCCGAGGTGGAAGTTCTCGCTCTGATCGCAGCCGCCATCACCGGTCGTATGCAAACAACTTGCAACAACCATACCATCACAGGTCTCAAGATCTCACCCCAGACACAAGACCTCTTCTGGGTTGATGATGCAAGATTTGTACATCTCAAGTCTGCCGCCGCCGCTCTATCCGCGTCTTCCTCCGATTCATCATCTGCCAACATCTCGCTCTCCTCTGCGCTCAAGCAAGCCAAGAGTCACGAAAAGGCTTTGGACTTGGTGGTTGATGGATTAATCACCAAAGTAAGCGCTGTTCTCATGGTTCCAAGAGATGAGATGGACGCTGCTAGACCAATCGTAGTTTATGGTTTGGACTCTCTCGTCGCAATCGAGATCCGAAACTGGATTACGCGAGAGTTGGAAGCAAGTCTACAAGTTCTTGAGCTGTTGACTAGCAGCAGTATTCGAGCTTTGGGGGAGAATATCTTGAGTAAGAGTAAGTTAGTCGATGTGTCCAAATTTGGTGCTGAGGGCGAGAAAGAGGAGTCTGCTGTTGAAAAGATTGTTACAGAAAAGAAGCCCGAAGTTAAGAGCATCGACATTGAGGTCAAGAAGATTGAGGTGGAGGTTAAGAAGGTCGAAGTTGAGGAAAAGAAGATTGAAATTGAAGAGAAGAAATTGGAGCTGGAAGAAAAGAAGATCGAATTGGAGGAGAAGAAGATTGCGCTCGAGGAGTCCAAGGTCGAGGCCGTGGAGGCCGCCGCCAAAGAGCTCGTTGAAGAGAAACAAATCTCGGTCCCTGTGCCCACCCCAGTCGAGGTCGTCGAACAGCCGAAAGGAGAGACAGTCCTCGAAGCGCCAACCTCGCCTCCTCAAGAATCTCTCCAGTCCATCGAATCGATCATCGAGCCAATTTCAGAGGCAAAGGTTGTCCTTGAAGCATCCCCAGTTGCCCGATTCAAGGGCAGCGATGTCAAGATCGCAACCGTCTCCATCACCTCCTCGCCAAGTGCTTCCGATACTGGGAACTCGGGTAGTTCAAGTCCTATTGAGGGATCGCCTGCCTCTTCCTCGGTAGATGGAAATGTGCCTGTTAGTGTTGTTTAGAGATGTGAGAATGTATATATCGATTCTTTATTTCCGTTTTTATGTTTTTGTCTATCAGGAGAGGGAAATTTTGTTTTTTGGATATACACTTTTTGTTTGATCATTTGATTTTCATTTGGGGTTGTACTTTGTTTCTTAAGTTAGTACGGGATCTGGTCCTATAAATACATACATATATATATCGCTTGTTACAACTATCTCAAACACCTCAAAGAACAAACTTACTTGCTCGGGGTGGTTTCCCTGGCTTCCACATTGGCTTGGCAAATTCATTCAATCAACAGCTACAGCTAATGTAAGAGCAATGAAATGAGCACTGGCGTCCCCTTGTAACCATGCTGATTATTTGAGTGTACGCATATATGCCTACCCCCCGGACTTGCCACGTACTGTAGAATGTAGAAGTGGTGATTTTTCTCACCTGTGAACATTCTCCCTCGTCTTGCATCAAATTGCTTCAGAACTAGAAACTCTGAGCATCCTTATTGATATTCATTCTGAAATAGGGACTTAGCCAACTACGACCAGTTTTGATGCTGGTTTCGATAGAAGGGGGATTGAGATATTAACAGAACTCCTTAATAAGCAGCTTCGGATTCTCATATCCTATCCGAGCTCTACCGCGGGTCTTAAATTCCACAATGAGGTCAGTTTAATCACCATAGATTCGATCCTTAGATCCGACTATATAGCCCTCAAAATACCACAAGCGATAGAACATCTTAAGCACCGTATCTTCTAGAGAAGGTCTAGTCTCATAGCAAGTGCCAGACTACAATTTTTCTAGTGGATTATAGGATCAGAAGGTGGGGAGTTTTCACAAACTATGTGGTTGGTGAATGGTATGGTTGATGTGATTGGAAAGAGTCCTGAGATATATCAGGACTCGAGGCTATATACTCTGAAGGATCGATCGAGGGTCAAGAAAGCTATGGCAGGAGGGATACAACCCTAACCTGACCCCCGACCAAGAGAGTACCTTTTAAGAGGTGCAGAAATGCATGTACAAACAGCGAGACAACGAGCATAAAATACGAGGAATCTTTTAGTAAGAATAGGGTTTTCTTATTGTCAATGCATAAACAACTCGATTACCTACTTCTCTATAGGAATATAAGCCTAGCTACTATTAGTAATATTATATTACCATAGAAAGCGTGGCAGTAATTACATGTCTTTTTACGCAATAGAGTAATACTAGGTTCGATGGATTTGATCTCGACCCGAACTTACTTTTCCTGAGTCGTTATTGTACCCCGTGCTCGCGGTGGACACAAAAAGTGGCAGCATAATTTAGCGACTCTACTAAAAATGTATGTGATAACTCAACAACAACTAGTCATAAAAATGTGGAAAAAATAGGAGCAGATGCGTAATGCCTAATCTTACACTGCCTAAAAGTCTAGGAAGTTGTTGTCTTACTTGCGTTGTGATGTAGGCGTTAGTAATTCTGTAGATTAAAGTAATGCTGCCGCTTTTTGTGTCCACCGCGAGCCCGTGGTCATCCTTTGACCCATTTCAAGCCAGCAAACGAGAAAATGATATCGTAGAACTCATGAATGACCCGAAAGAAGTTAAATTACAACTCCACATAAGATCTCTTAGGGCCTGCTTTCCGACGGTATTGTGTCTCAATCTCAAAGTCTTGGGAACTTCTAATAATGGCCTACAGGACGGTGGAGCCTTTTCATTGGCTTTAACTAAATCTGATGAAAATCGTCCTTAATGCTTACCACAGGCTTTATACACTAAACTTGCTTAATTTAGGCAGCTTGTTTACCAACTAACTTATGGTTCTACAATCCTAGGTACTTATAGTGTAGAAATATAAAATTTTGTATCATACTAAAAACTTTTATTTTACTCCCTAAGATACTTACTTTAGACTATTTTACTTTTTCAAAAATAGAAGCTTAGAGATTTTATATAATAGGGTATAGTTTACGGAGTGTAAGGAATACTTAGCACGATATTAAGGAAGATAAAGTGCTCCTGACTACTTTATCTCCTTTCTCTGATTTTAGGTATAGATGTCTTATGTCATAATATCCCATAGAGTATAATTTTTAAGGTGATAGGGTCCCTGTACGTAGACGTTGATAGGTCGTCGTCGGAGGCAGCTGAATTAGGTATAGTGTTATAGAGAAAGCCTAGATATTGAGGGGCAATGTCGTCGGAAAACAGACCCTTATTCAGGGACCTAGGTGAATGAATCCCTTGATCAAACTGAGTCAGTCCAAGGCATCAAATTCATACAAAGAATCTCCAACTCTACTGAATTTGTCGGCAAGGAATGTCGACTTTCTTTTTTCGCTGTCTGGTTCTGGTTCGTGATGAGCGGCAGTTTGTACTTCTTTGGGTTTATGATGACACTTGTTCTTTGCCGAGGGCGAGTGAGATTTTAGTTCCAGCTTGATCTTGTGCCATGAAGGGGCTGGTGTCTCTATATTCCAAGGAGTACCGAATGGCAGAAGGTTTCACAAAATTTAGACCTCCTTGTTGCATTGCAAAATTCATCGATTTATTTGAATGCGACTAAAGTACTGACTGACTGGTCTTAGTTTGTGGATATCAAAGGTCGCCAACAGTTGATGTATGATGACCAAAACCTAAGTCGATCACAGACCTATTTCTTGGTCCTTCATCCACTTGGCGTTTTCGAAAGCTGGATAAAGACCACGGAGGAGGACATTTCAGTACTTGCCGACACAAACCAGAAAACTATAGTCACGGCAGGGTAACCCGACTAGTGTGTTGTATTAAATTGGGAAGCAGTTCTTTCCAAACAGCAAGATAGAACCAAAGATCTCCTTTATTATATTCAGAAGAAAAGTGTAGAGACTGAAAGTCTTTAATCTAATATTAGTGCAGTAAATACCTACCTGAGATCACTTAACACATAAGTAGCTTTATAATTTACTGTCGGTTCGAGAGACAACAAGAAGCACACCGATGAACTAGATTATGTTATTGTTCACTTTAGCGATAATTCTCTACCCCACCAACATTCGTTGCAACTTTCTAATAAAATGTAACAGACGTTTATGGCACTGAAAATATTTCAAGCTTTAAATAAGACGCATTTCTGAAACGTGTTTGGTGGAGCTACAGGCGTGACATATCTAGCGGCGATAATCGCGTTGATTGCTGTATCTCGGGGGGAAACAGTGGATACTTTTTCAAATGCGATAAACTGGCTCAGCAATAACCCCACAACCAAGGCCCAGAAAGATGAGACTGATCCTGGAACCTCATTCGTCGGTAAAGTGCGGTAGCGATTGTACGCTGAAGGTGGTAGCGGAAGTGGAAGTCAAGTTTGAAACCCAAAAGAAAAGGAAATGAGATAAAACTCAACGGTCTTTACACAGGGTTTATTTATATCGGTATGGGTAGGACAGTCGGTTTTTTTCAGTCCAGGAAATATTATAAGCATTAAGGTACTGCCATTCATTTTTTCCAATCACATCCCCGGAAAAAAGAACATACCATAGGGCAAACAGCGATATTAGAGTGTAACTCTCCCGCTTCCCAAGTGACTAGATTCCTTAGAAATCTCATCAAGAGTAATCAATGGTCTTCTCCTTGCACCATGTCCAAAATTCAATTGCTCTGCCTGTTCCACCTTCTTCCGTTGCTTTTAATGCATCAAGGAGATCAGTGCGTGGGCCAGTATGCTTTCGACCCCATGGGATTACTAAAAGGGGATGTCAGCTCGACAGTCTATTGGGCCCTTTTAAGAAGTTTGTCTGAAAAGGAGACGAACCATAACCTCCGGAATCATCCAGCTTTAACTCGTCACTTACTCCCGCCCATAATGCTGTGTACGCTCCCATCTTCCCGGGATAGAGGAGGGGATAACTCATGTACATCATCCACATCTTATTCCTCATCAGGTTTGTTTTGAGATTGCCTGGATTCTAGTTCCCGGTCAGCATCCTGAGGACGTATCTCGCTCATCTTCCTTTTGCGGGAAATATGGGGGGAAAAGGAATATAGTCATACCTGGACAATGCTCAGTACACCTTCGCTCATTACCTGTCTTCCAAACTCACTAGCCAAAAACCAATTCCCCGTCTTGCTGTTAACATAATTCTGAACATTGTCTCTGGGTGGGGCATCGAGCTCTTGGATATTTAGACCGCCCTTAGGGGCAGATAGGTCAACAACTTGTGAAGAAGTCCAGATTATTCTTACTGAACCGCGTACAGTATCTGCTTCAGCCGCCGTCTTCTTCAACAAAGGTAGGAGAAGTGAAGTAAACAAGAAAGGACCAAGACAATTCGTAGCCAATTGAAGTTCATGTCCTTGTTTACTCACACTCCCCACTGGTGGTTGAGATACCCCTGCATTGTTGAAAAGAACATCCAGTCTCTCTTCCTTTTGGAGAAAGTCTAACGCCGAGGCCTTAATTGTTGTGAGATCAGAGAGATCAAGAAATAAAAAAGTTAGTTCTCCAGCATTCTCGAAGTTCTTAGCTCCGGCTTTTATTTCTTCAATTGCTACCCGTGCAAAATCTTCAGATCGTCCCGCGATATATAACTTTCCACCTGCATTGTAAAGGAGTTTCGAAAGTTCCAGGCCAACGCCTGAATATCCGCCTGTGATGAGAAAGGTTCGGCCCTTCTGACTTGGGAGATTATTCTCTGTCAATACGGGGGAAGGCGGGAAGAATTGGGAAAATGTGGCGCCCATGTTATTTGTTTGTGTCGGTACAGTAATTTGCTTTTAGGTGAGTAAGAGTGAGCGGGATCCCGTGAGATGTGGCTTGTTGAAAATACAAGGTTGGTGAATCCTGTGTAACCAGCGGTCACTTTTTGAGTTTACGTGGAGGTGTGGTCGGTGTGGTCGGTGGGCTTTTGCTATCAATGCAAAACTATTGAAAGGATGGTGATGCGTGAGGTCGTCGATGTTGGAATGATGTTGGACTTACCAGGGTTCGGGAGCCAGATTCGGTAAGAACCGACCGGTGCCGCAGTCATTCCCCCCCTCTCTGTCCCTACTTCAAAACAATTCCAGCATATGTTGGAACTTCCTTCGTTGTCATTGAGGTCTTGCATATCTGGTCTTTCTGTATTCTGATATCACAATTCACTTCGGCGACTACATTTCATATGGTTACCGATTGGAATTTGGCGGTCACCCCACATCCGGATGTGATCCGGCCATGTGTTTTCAATGTGCTCGGATCGCTCACCGATTCTTGCGACTGTTACCAGGTACACCGGGGAACTCCAGTCCAGCACCCAGGAGTTGGGAAAAGCGGCTTTCATAACAGCAATATGGTTAATAACTTACGAGAATTGTCATCTGCCGGGTGATCTTTGCCGTTCTACGAACATGTCTCCATTAGTCAGATATAAAGGTTGCATGAACGTTCATTTAATCTAGCCTTGCGGGATGCGGTGTTTAAATTGCATTCTGCAAAAGTGTTTTCTGGAAACATTTTCACACACAAAGCAGGCTCAATAAAATAAGAAAGAAATCGAGCCAACGAGAGTGAACCCCAAGAATGTTTTTAATAGTTTTCAAGAGCTACTCGTAAAAAGAATGCGAGGAATTTGGCCGTTTCCATCCATAACCGTCCCACAAGTCCGAATAACAATATCCAACGCCTCTGCACTGTCTACCGAACCTAAGCAGAACCCCAAAACTCCAAGTACCTTCGTACCCCATTACAAATGCCATGGACCAGTCCCCATCCCATTCCGATAACGCCCCAAAGTAAACAATGCCCAAAATTACATGCCACCCATTGGCCCACCACCCATTGGCCCTCCCCCACTGTAAATTCCTCCGCCCATC
This sequence comes from Hymenoscyphus scutula, assembly GCA_001399465.1. Classification (NCBI taxonomy): domain Eukaryota; kingdom Fungi; phylum Ascomycota; class Leotiomycetes; order Helotiales; family Helotiaceae; genus Hymenoscyphus; species Hymenoscyphus scutula. Next base: position 52,062 of record LKTO01000132.1, on the reverse strand, counting down.
GGTCCTCCTGAAGTGGCACGAGGTATGTGTTGAGGCTGATCACCCTGATTTCCTCCGAGTAATGCTAGATGGGTGGGTTGAGTCGGATTTCGCAGAGGCGGCAGTGTCGAAAAGTTCATATGTTCCGCTTCTGGGGCATCCAAAGGCCTCGTAGTATTGAATCTGACTGGTGGTGGCGTTGCTGTGTTTCCACGAAACTCATCCGAGTCTGAGCTGGTCAAATTGACCTCATCAGATCGATTTCTCTGCGACCACTCTGAATGAGAAAAATCCTTCCTTGAACCACTCATCCCACTTCCTGTTACGAAGCTTTCTTCGTCTCGATTGTTGGTACGGAAGACATTCGAAAATAGGATTGTTAATCTGCTGGGCCAGTGGCGTTTGACGAAAGCGGGAAAAACGAGGAAACAAGCACACAATAGACCACCATTTACCTCCAAAGTACTGGTAACATGTATTAGTAAGATGAAAAGCATAAGGTGATAAGCGTAAAGAAGATACTCACGACCAAACATCAATTTTTGCGAAGTCCCAAGTAGTATCCTTGGACCCGTTGTAGATTTTGAAAAACATGGCCAGTCTTATAATGCTCATTGTCGTAGCACTAGATATAGATTAGAATGACCGATTGTTTATTCATAAAAAAGGGTACATACATTAAGCCCAGTCCGAAAACCGATATTACTCTGAACTTTTGTGCTGGTGCGAGAGGTAGAGCCCAGACGGCTGGTATCGGAACCATTAAAACGTAAATGTCGCTGAAGGTGTTGACGAAGCCAGAATAATAAGACACGAAATGGATCTTGCTACAATAACCTTCCACGGACATATTCCAGGAACGATCCGCCGGAACGCACTGGAATACTTGAGTGAAAAGCATGATGATGTAGAGAACTACAACGGCAATTATACCTCCATTCACAAACAAAAAGGTTTTCCGACTCGATAAAAAGATGTTTCTATAAAATGACAGACATGCCAGTTTGATGACGGCGACAGTCACGATGTATATCCATATTCCGATGTTGAAAGGCTGTTGCTTTGTTAGACGGCGTCGGGATTGTATGGTAACTAACTGACTCGAAAAATCCTTCTTAATTGACCACCCTCCCAGTCGAGGTCCCATATGTGACGTCCCATGCCTTCCAGGGTGGCTTCAAGCATGTTAGAACAGCTGTCAAGACCTGAATAATCTTTCCATGGAATTGAATCTTACCCCAGAAACTAACACCGGCGCCTGCAACCGCTAAGACCTGGATGAAAGTTAGGATTTGAGAATAAAAGGTTGAGTTCTTTCTCATTAACTTACATATGCACAAACACAAAGATCTATAAATGTCAGCAAAGATATAAGCTCGGCAGTTTGAATGCTTACAATCATCAACCTTTAATTGCTTAACAATAAACTTTCGAGTGTACAACCGCATGGCCAGACCAAGAGTTATTATTGCCAGGCAGATCGAATGGAGAACGATGAAAGAAGAATCTTGATTAACTGAATTAATGAGGGTTGGAATCGTTCCTGGTGGTGCACCCAGAGACTCAAGTGATGGCTTCTTCAGTGCCATTGAAGAAGGATTTGCAGTATTCTTGCCCCGTCTTCGAGTGGTGATGGGAGTTTTCGTCCAGCTTCACGCGATTTGATGAAGCACAACGAGCTAGGATGGATGCCAGCTCCTTGGTAGCGTATATCCGCTTGATCAAATTTCGTGGTACATCTGTCGAATGCATGTGGAAGCGCATCCAGGGAAACAAGGTTTTGATGTAAGTGATGGAGGGGACTTCCACGAGATGAAATCCAGATGTGAGTTCGAGCAAAGAGCATTGAAGCCGTGCCGCACCAGCTCTTGTGGTGTGCTCGCGGCGCAAGGACCTGAATTACAAGGGGAAGATCATGGGAGAGCCAGGATGACAAGTCGGGTTTCCAAGGGAGACATTTGTCTGTTCACAATCGATGTAACCTCATGCCATGCGCCTCCTGACTGTTTTTCGAAGTAGGTAGAAACTGACGTGCGGAGGAAAGCAAGGAGAGGATTTGACTTGTATGATGAATCAATCGTTGACTTTTGAAGGACCCACGAACATGCTCGAATACAAAACAGTCAAGAGGAAAAGCCGACAAGGCAGTTTATGGGAGAGAGAAGAACCCCCACTCCCTCAGGCTGAAGTGTCTGTCGTATTCCCAACCAGGTCTTCTTCATCCCATGTCAATCACTCGCTTTCTACTCGAGTACCATGCCCGTGGAGGCAATGATTGTCGACCGCGCGGGAGTTGCCGTTGCAGAACCTCCCCACAAAGACAAAGAGACCAAAATCACTAAGGAACCTTTCGAAGAATGGAAAACACGTTGCGTGGCCCGGAATTGACGACCCGACGCCCGAATATGCGGGGGTAGGGAAGATGTCCCTCGAAGCCGAGCTGAAATGAAGCTTTTCCAAATTCCCATTCTCACTCCACAAGGCCCGTGAGTGGTGTGTAGTCGTGGATCGTGGGAACCATCTTCGTCCTCATGTAGGCAATATACGAAATCGGAGCCTTTCAGATGGAATCCTTCTTCGCAAACTAGACCGAATTGGTCTTGTAAAACAGGGTCTATTTCCTCCCCGCAGGCGCCCAATGTAACTTCAAAGGGCTCCCGCAATCGATTGGGTAAACTGTGCCGTGTATTTGCTGTGCCTCGTGGTGACCAGTTTCCCTCTTAAGCCCGCCTCCCTTCAAATCCTTGATTATTCCGCTCATTTGTCAATAGAATTAACGGACGCCCAAGAAGAACAATGAAGTGCCTGTCTACCTGATAAGCTGAATACCCACCTGGGAATTCCCCGCGCAGGGGCATCCAATCTTACTCTTACTCTCAGGGGTCGCAGCAATCAAGTCTTTGACGAAGAAATCATGTGGAATTTGAAATCCGAACTCCTGGAAATGCGCCACCAACAAAAACCATCCCATCAACGGGCTACCAGTCATCGCATGTACCAGTAGACTTCAATTATAGGTTCACGTACCCTTAAATAAAACAATGATACAATCTAGATCTAGTTGAATTTGATATAGTATTTAGAAAGAGGCTCTTTCTTAAAGCGATCAAGTGAGAGTCGCTTAGAAATGGGGCGAGCTATGCTAGTTTTTCAGTACAAGTGGAGAAATCTAAAGCTTCTATAGCAAAAATAACCTAGAGAAAAGAAAACGAAATTAAGAAGCCGAAGATCAGACACAATTGGCCAAAAATGTTTGCAAGGCACATATATCTTATATATTATCCAGTAAAAGAGATATTAGTAAACTCGCTGGTTGTCGTTGACTTCGCCTCTTAACATATTGACGAGAAAGGTAACTAACAACTGATAAATTCAATAGTACATGCTGTTCATCAGATCGAAATGGCACTCTGACTTGCTCTTAAGCTTCCAACAACAGCAAATGCTAAAATGGGAGAAATTATATACGAGACCTATTATTGTCAAGTTAGTCATACACAAAAAGTAGAGGGGATAGATTGACACACAGTTAGAAGCTTCGCGATTTTATGTTCGTCTTCTTCCCCAGCACCAGAGACTTCCACCATGGTTATTAGTTTCATCGCTGGAGCGCCAGTTGGCATTAACATCAAACTCTAAAGCTCGGTTAAAATTTGTCCCCCCAAAGGGGTCTTTTTTTTTTTTGAGAACTCACAAACCAAAGCATGGGATCCTCCCCCAGTAATTCTGTATTCTTTGCCAAAAGATAAATAGTCGCGATAGATATAATTGGCCAGACCAGAAATCTCACAACAAGCACAAATATCGTAGTCAACCACGGTGTCGCAGCGGGATGAGAGTCATTCCGCACCCTCTTCATAGAAGTGTACAGCGAAATCCCCGCCACTACAACAGGAAGAGGTACAAAAAGTCCGCCAATGTTCTTAAGTGAAGCAGTTAGCCATGCTGAAAAGATCCCTCCCTCCATCGTCTCGCTAAAAAATGCGCGGTGCAGCGCAGGCACAAGGCCGATTATTGCCCCCAGGATTGCTCCGAGGAGAGGGGCATTGAGGAAGTCGTAGAAGAAGAGGAGCCACCACCGTGTTTGGTCGTTTATTTGATGCCATTTTTTCTTGGGGATCACAGAGGGGCGACGGTCGTAGAGAATTAGGTGGGAGGGGGTTGGCCCGGTTGGATCCAAGGTTTCTGAGTCCCGGCGTTTGGAGGAGGGCTGGGAGGGGAAGAAGGATACTGATGCAATCGATGAATGGCGGCGGTTACGTTCCCCAGAGTCAGGCAATAACAGGTGAGTTCGGTCGGTTGGCGAGATGGCCCGTTCGCTTGAATTCCCCGGATATCGATTTTCGCCAATCCATCTCTCGTCTACGGCTTCATCGTCGTCTTCCTTGTCAGGTGGGTCTGGGGCGTGCTCAGTGTCGATAAGTCGTGGTCCTACTGCAAAAGTGAGGCAACTCGATACAGTTGCAAAAACCAGGAAATAACTCTTTGCTCTTTCAATTGCTTCCCGGCCCGTTTCATCCGTCACAATCAAATTACTCAGAATCCCTGTCTCATCCAGAGACTGGATAAGCAGTAAAGGATACGAAGTCGTATTATTGAACATAATGGCAGCTGTAATCCAGTCCGGCATTCCAAGAAAGTAATGTGCAGCAACCCCAATGAAGAAAGATAACAGGTGACAGACGAATGCCCACAATAGAATAATGAGATAGCGATGGGCAGATTCCACATGTAATTCAGACCCGATTTTCGTGAGCAATAATGCTGGGAGGAACATCTTGACGCATATTTTTGAGATGGATTTCGCGGCGGAGCTATCGAGAAGCTTGAATCGAGCTGCAATGGCACCGTAGAAGATTACTAGGAGGACTGATAAGCTTGCTTGGATGGCCGCAAGGAAGGAATTGAGGAGACCGGCTGTGGGAGCCATCTTTGCTACTATTTGCGGATTTCTCCCGGCAGATTTTGATTCCCCAAGATCCTAAAGAGTCTCTCAGAGAATCGAAGGAGAAGAGGAAGTTGGTACTTGTAGAGGGACGAGACGCGGGATTTTATGCGGCAGATGTCGACTCCTCTACGCCACCAGGGCAGGCGTTGAGAGTGAGTGACCTCGTGGCTTGATTGCGACATAAAAAGAAAAAAAAAGAGGGGATTGTTGCCAACGAATATAGATTTGCCATGACTTCATAAATTCAACGGCTTTTTTTTCGAGAATATAAGGGGTTTTCCAGTAATAGGGAGGACAGTGTAGGACGAGAAATGTAGGTAGGCGAGGTACTTGTAGGTGAGGTGGTGATAGTGCGTGCTACGAGGGTGCCCGGGCGCTACATGACTATTAACCTACAATTGGCCAATGGAATTAGACAGGAGGTAGGGGTACACGATCAAAAGGGGGAGGTTACTTGATCACAATGGAGGTAGGTAACCAGGGGACACTACTAAGAGGAAAGAGGAGATACTTTTATTACTGGTAGGTAATTCCCGTCGATGATGGAGGAAGGGAAAGAGGGAGAGAGGGAGAGAGGGGGGAGAAGGAAGCCTCTCCGCCTTCACCAAAACAAAACACCATCACTCCCATCACAATTCACTTCCACACGAACACCATTTACATCTAACATTGGCATCTATACCTCTCCTCTAAAACTCATACCACCCCTCCTCAAGATACCCCCTTAGGTCTATCGTGCCGCTAACCGCCTCTTCCCTCAGATACGTCGTGAAATCAATCGCCGCCGGATCCTCAGACTCCGCAGCCTCAACATCCTTCTTCGCCCACCCATTCCCAAAATACGCGAATCGATTCTTCGACGACGAATGATGTGTATAATCAAAGTCTTCCCACCTCACCTCTCTCCGCGCAATAATGGCATGCGTGCCGCTACCAGGCCAGATGCCATGCACACGACCTCCGACGATTCCTCCGTTATACCATGAACTACACTGTTCGCTCATGACTGTGCGGGGGAAGAAGGATTCGCAGTATGCGCGGAAATCATTGGTGGCTACACGGCTGGGTGTGATGGTGCGGATACCTTGTGTTGAGACCTTTCGCAGGACCTTGGAGATATATGTCACCTGCGCTTCGATGGTGTAGGGCACTGTACTTGCCGTAGACGTCGAGTTGGCTCCAAGGATGAAGAGGAAATTGGGAAAATCCGGCGCGGCAATTCCAAGATATGTATCTGGGAACCCTGGGTTTCCTCCGGGGCGCCACGCTTGTTGCAAATCAATACCATGGGCGATAATGGGGAAAGCAGTCGAGAAGGAGATGTCTGCGCCAGTGCTGCAGATTACAGCATCGATATCTCTTGACTTGCCGTCCACTGTCACAATTCCCGTCGCTGTAAACCTCTCAATTTTCTCCGCCACATACTCAACATTATCCTGCGTGATAGCCTCCAAATACCCAGGTCCCGGTGTCAATCGTCGACAACTGGGAGAGAAATCCGGTTTGATGGTCTCCAACAAATCAGTTCTCCCTCCTAGTCTATCCGCCATCAGCTTCTCGAAAAGTGCCTTCGCCTCAACACTCTTTTCATTCCCCTTCAAAATCCCGCGAAAGCGACTGAAGAAGTTATTCTCTAGATCCTTCCGGTACAAGGTGTATTCCGCGGGACTCTGTGGTATCTCAATAGGTATCGTGGTATCTCGACTCAAATTTTCACCTCCCAAACTACCAGCAATCCATGTCCGACTTCTTGCAAAATGATACAGCTTTCTAGCTGTCTTCTGTAAGGGCGGTACGACTTGCAAGCCCGATGCGCCATTTCCGATAACTGCTATCGTCTTTCCTTCTGGTTCGAAAGTTGGATCCCAATTAGAGCTATGTCTCAAATGTCCTTTATACGTGTGGATCCCTGGGTATTTTGGTAGTCTGGGAACACTGAAATTCCCGGTAGCTGTGATCAGGAAATCTGCTTCTTGTGTTTGTGTCTTTCCTTCTGATTTTATTTGTACTACCCATTTTCCTTTATCGGAAGACCATTTGGCATCCAGCACCTCGCTGTTAAACTTGATGTATTTCCTCACATCAAATCGATCCACAAGGCCGACCCAGTACTTTTTTATCTCGGCGCCTGGTGCGTAGTTGCTGCTCCATTTTGTATTAGGGGCGAAGGTTGATTGGTAGACTGTTGAGGGGATATCGCAGCGGACGTTTGGGTAGATGTTCGTGTTCCATGTTCCGCCCTGTTACTGTCAATCATCTTTTATCCCTCTTTCTTCTCTCGTGATTATTGGAGGGGTTCTTACGATATCTGAGGTCTTTTCCAAGATGGTCAATTGGACACCAGGTACTTTTTTGGGGAGTAGTATTCCGGCTGTGATCCCTCCCATTCCGGAGCCGACTACTATCACTGATAATGGTCGGATCTCATGATTCTCATCTATCGGGTGTTCCTCAAGCTCTAGGAATGGGTATATAGTTCTCAGTGGCTGTTTGCTGCTTCCATATTGGATTTCTGGTTGGCGGTTGGTTGAGTCTGGGGGGGTGATCGGGGAGGTGCCGTTGAGGTCGCCCATGGTGAGTTCTTTTCTTGTTTCGTAAGGCGATTGAAAGTCAAGAGTTTGAGGTTTTTTGGGAGAATACTTTTTTTTGGTGAGGTACCTGAGCTATTAAACGGCCTTGCTTCCGATGACGAAATCTGGGAGCACTCTTATCGAATCCCAAATACCCCTCCTCCATCCCCATTTTCTGGGATTGGATTTCTTATCGTCCTACAGTATCCCAACATCGAGGGGTACCGCTCCAAGCTGTCCGGGTCTTGTGGACGAGAACATATGGCAATTCACTTGGTTTTGGCCAATCAAAAACTATTATTCGAGCTCTCTGGTCCACCACAGGTATGATAACTTGGGGGGGGCATTAGGGAGGGCAATTGTGTACAGGTACTCTGATTATAGCACGCAATCCGTGACCCCGCCTATCAAGGAAGTTTAGTTTATAGGTATCTTAATAGAGGGGAGAAGAGGGAGTCACCCCATCTTTAATATCGGGAGTGGTGCATATTCGTCTTCTGGGGATTATAGCACGCAATTATGTGGGGCATGTGGGTTGTTGAACTGTTAGTATCATCTCTTGGTTTTGGGCAGGTAGGTGATTTGCTTTCCCTTTCTGGTATCTGTTTCTTTTTCAATATTTGTTCATGCGATGTGGTTCCTGGGGAATGGTTCTTGGTGATGTAGTTGGATGAAAACATCTTGGGTTTTTTCAAGTCCAGATACTTGGAGTGATGGAGACAATAGGGAAAGGGGACCCTATTGGTAAATGTTTCAGGCCTTGGTCTTGCCATATCAACTGATTTCATGCTAAGATGTCAACAGTTATTTCCTGGATACAAAAGAAAGGAACCACTGTTTCAAATGTTTTGATTTCAAACTGACTGCCCAATATGGTTACACAAAGAGGGCTGTGGTGCAACAGATCCAAGTAGTCAGCCTAGGGAGGGGAAAGATCCTTCAAATGTTTACCGATGTGATCAAAGACCCTCACATAATCATTAGCTCACTTCCTCCAATACAGTACTGCATTCCTAACATTTTCCAACCACCTCTTAGGAGACGCGGGTTCCTTGATTGGGTTGTGTGATAATGCAAGCTCAGATGGTCCAAAGATGAAAGAGTGAACCTCCCAATCATTGTGGACTGATTTTTAATTTCCCTTTAATGTAGGGGGTCGTGGGAGAAAATTGTCGGTCTCTTGTTGAGCATTTGGACGAGTTGCAGGGCTTCTCTCGAGGTGTGGAGGAGAGGGGTTCAAACGGTTGTGAATGCATTTTCCTCGTATTATCAAAATATGTGGGAAATTGCCAATAGGATACAGTGAAAAAGAGAAGTTTTTGATGCGGAAAGTGATCTGGTGGCAGGAAAAGCGTGTTGTTTATCGCCACGAGAAGAGAGGGTCACGAGTGGACTCATGCCGTGCGAGTTCTGGTTGAATCGCTAAGATTTATAGTTTTGCTTAGAAAACGAGGTGAATAATTCTATAAAGTTCGACTGAGTTCTCACGTCCTGTGTCTCCTCTAATCCAATGTAATGGAGTTGTTCCTGCTCATCTTACTTATTGCTCTAATTATCTTTATTATCCTAGGTATCAAGGACAATATCTTAAATTGTACTAGCTTTCTAGAGTAATTAATTTAAATTGCCCAAGATATCTGGTACAGCGCAGAGTTAGGAAGGTACGATTATCCCTTTTATTATCCACCGCTTATACAAATACGTGCACAAAATCATGTTACGGGAAGGATATGGTTATCACGATTATTAAACTTCTTGGGAGACCGTTCTCAACGTGGGCTCTACGGGTTTTAATTCCGCCACGGGTTTTAGGGGAAATAGAACGGGAAGTGACTTGTGCGTTACTAATAGACCGTTTGCGACTGCAACTTTGCACCTTAGTCTAAAGTCAACAAATAAAGCTCACTACAATTACGACCTATTAACGAAAGAATAAAGTCTAGAAGGAGATGTAAGTGAAATGGTTTATGTGATATGTTCAAAGATAACTATATACTAGAGATCTAGTCTCCAAAAAAGGCAGGGTATATACAATAAGTAATAAAACTGTAAACAAGAAAATAACTGTGAGCTGGTCACCTCATCCAACGGGATTCTGCGCGGGACGAAATGGAATCGACCCGTCCTAACCAAGAAACCCTCCTCGTCACCCTCGACTTCTTCTCCCTGCCGCTGAATCAAACCTTCTCAGATTCATTGCCGTTCTTGCCTTTTCCCCCGTGCTTCGAATGCTCAGCGAAAGGTCCATCCACCTTTCCCACACCACCCAGGCCACCCTCAAGACTCCCACCAGCCAAGCCCAGTAACTGATCGATAGCAGCAAGTAGCTCCGGAACCGTAATAGCTTGGGCAAGTGGCGGCACGGGTGCCGTAATAGTAGCAACAGGTATAGCTTGTCCCAGAGCTGGTAATGTAAATCTTGGGGCGTCCGGGGTGACAACACTCGTAAATGACGGCACTAAAACTGAGGAAGCACCCGGCACAACAAGAACTGAAGACGTCACAATACTAGCAGACGTAGCGAAACTCGTAGGTGCTGGGACAGTTCGAGAGGTTATGGTAGTTGGGACGACGGGAAGGAGAGAACCAGAGCCTATTGGCGTAAATTCTGGGATATCAGATCCCACTGCGTCGCCGGAGGGCTTTGCCGGCGAGACGGACGAGGATTCAGTAGCTGTTGCGGTGTTTACAGGTACTGTTCGGGAGGTGATCGTGGTTGGTACAACAGGTAAGAGGGAGACGCTAGGTGGCGTGTATTCCGCGATCGTTGACTGTTCCACGTCGGCTGATGATTGGATAGCCGTCGCAGTGTTTACAGGGACTGTTCGGGAGGTAATAGTAGTTGGTACAACAGGTAAAAGGGAGCCACTAGGTGGTGTGTATTCAGCAATACTCGTTTGTCCACCATTACCCGAAGACTGAACGGCCGTGGCGGTGTTCACAGGAACAGTTCGTGAGGTAATAGTGGTTGGTACGCCGGGTAAGAGAGAAGCGCTGACGGGTATGTATTCAGCAATCGAAGAGGTTTCGATATTTGATGCGATTGCAGACGAGGTAGGAGCTTGAGTTGATGAAACTTTGATTGATGAAATCGAGCCTGACGAAACTGATAACAAACTCCCGACAGCAGGAACGAATTCCGGGATCGCAGATGCTTCCGCAATACTAGCCGATGAGGAGATAGTTGAAGATACCAAGGTAGAAGAAATCGAGGCTTCAGAAACGGACAAGAGCGCACCGTTTAGGGGAGCGTATTCCGGGATGGAAGATGTTGCATCCGCCATCGCAATTCTGGCGGATGGGTTGGCCGGAGTGGTCGTTGCTTTTACCTGCGAAGAAGACACGGTCTCCAAAACGGACGAAGATGTTAGCGAGCTTACTGCTCCTGAGCTGGCGGGGGAGGCTGCTCCCCACATAACCGCTGGTGTGTAAATTGGAATAGGAATCGTAGATCCATAACCAGCTACTCCCCACGCTGGAGATGTTGGCGAAGTGAAAGCAGCTGGAGGAGCTGTGGTGGTTTGGGAGGTGGTAAATGTGGTCAAATTCGCGCCATCCAAGGATGAAGCAGCGCAATAACCGGATCCGTAGACATTTTTACATTGGTTAACGATCATGGAACCTTCTACAGTCCACATGTCGATGTTTGTCAAAGTGATATCGGTCAGAGGGACAATGTCAGATCCCCGGATGACGATTGGTCCTCGGGAGACGCCATTGTTTACTGTTCCCGTCCAATTTTGGAATTGAAGCGAGGAGATGGCCACTGCCCCCGTGTTGGGGGTATTGTGATTGTACCAGTATTGGTCGATATCTGAACCCGTTAGTTTTGAGAATACCATTTTCGGAGGGCGTTTGACTTACTAAGAGCATAAGTAGTATCATACGCCCAGAAATTCTCAAATAGAGAATTCTTGACATAACCCGTAGCTCCAGAACCTCCTGGGAATGTTTTGATCATAAGCATCTGTGTAGACTGATACACATGAATATTACGCATCGTAATGTTAGAAACAGCAGCAGCATCCGCATCACTGGTCAGTCCACCTGCAGTCAATGACCCAATCGACATTCCACCGGATTGATTGCAATACACCTCCTCAATCAAGATGTTCTGACTCGGACTCTTGACCGAAATACACTCGTCCCGATTCGTTACCTCGATGTCATGTATATAACAGTTGTCGGTACAAATAACATCAATCCCATCGCTGCCCCCAATATTCGGACCGCGAACGGTGATGTGGTAGGCTTCCAAGTTGGAGACGCTGTTGAAGACTAGATGGAAGGTCGGCGAATCGACAAATATCATGTCGTGAATCGCAATATTGGAAGAACTGATGAATCGAAATAGCCGCGCATTTTGAGAGGAACCCGTCATTCGTGTGATGTAGCCTTGGCCATTGATTGCTCCTAGGCCGTTACTGGAGAATACCTCGACATCTTTGGTGTTTTGGATGACTATTGCATTTCCCCCGAATACACCGTTGGAAGTGAGAGTGATCAATCCATCGATTTGCAAAGCATATGCGCTTCCTTTGTTAAGATTGACCCCGGTAGCAACTACTAAATTCAGCATATGCTTGAGAAAGCAAGAATATCACAGAGACGTACGAGAATAAGACCCGGGAGGAATATAAATCGTGGCGCCTCCCGTGCTCGCGCACTCGCTGAAAGCTTTCAAAATCGCCGGCCCAACATCTGTCGCATTATCCGCCACTCCCCCATAATCCAACACACTGCAAGTTCTCGATTTTGTAGATAATGCTGTGAGAGGACCGACTGTAGATTTGTCGACTATCGCCTGGGCCTGAGCCAGCGATGAGAAGAGGAGCGCGGGAACCACAACGATTAAAATGTAGAGCATGACGAAAAAGGGCAGAAAAGGGCTAAAAGATATAAATAGAAAGAAAGAATGAAAATCAACTTGAATCCACAAGGGCGTTAAAAGAGTGTGAGAGGAGAAATGCGCGTCTCCAGAAGCTGGTTTTCGAATGAAGGTGAGGAAAAGGTACAAAGAAGTCGCAAGTAGACGCAACAAGCAAGAAGGTGAAACCTTGAAAGTCAATGTATTTTAATCAACATCGGTTTTCCACATTTCACGGTTTCGAAACACCCGTGGACTGATGGACTCAACATGGGGCAGAAATACCCCGAAAACGTGGGAGAGAGGGTTGATGGCGTCGCCTATCTCTGGCACGACTGGCTGTGGATTGGTGGATTGGTGGTGTTGAAACTTGACCCGCAAGGGAGATGAGTTCATGCTCTGAGGGGCGAGGGGGCTCAGTATGGTGGCACTGGGATAATGCCATTGTGGGAGCCTCAATTGTGCTGCAGACTTGGAAATGGAAATGGTAGTCTATGGTGAAGTGTACGTACTCGTACTCTACGAATACCGATTATGAATTTGAAGGAAGAGATCTCGAGGCTGTTGATGTGTCGTTGTTTAGAAGAGAAGAGAGGATGACACCCGCAGGTATCGGGGTAACCTAACGAGCCCGCAACCACGAGTCTGTGCGTACAGGGCATTTTACACCTAAACAAAATTATTAAGTTCTTAAAAATAACAATGTAAAGTAACTAATGCGTACTTTATATAATTTCATTGCGATGTACGATAACTTGGAATTAATAAATATCTCGGTGGCTCTAAACTTTTGAAGTGATGGTCACGAATCTTGGACTTAAAGCGCCTGAAGAGAGTTTGGCGGGGCTTGGAAAATGCCCTGTACGCACAGACCTGTGGTTGCGGGCTCGTAAGGTCGGTTATAACCTCAGGCCACACATGAAACACCGTCGTCTCCAGTGGTGCTCTCTTCCCCAGCCCTCACCTCAGATCAACACCTGGAAATTCTGGAATTCTTGCCATGAACGGCCGTCTGTATCTCATGGTAACAAATGGTTCCTCCCATGCTACCTCGGCAGCCTTCTAACTCGACTCTCTCCAACGCAGCCAAAGCTCGAGAATACTCTATTTCGAGCGTACCTTTGAAGAAGCACATTTCGCATACTGGTATCCGACGATTCTACGGCACAAGGCGTACAAGCAACGTATCGAAATACCACCTTTCTGCGAAAAGAATACGGAGATCGGCTTCATCTTAGCGCAATAGAGCATAAATCAACGAAGGTGGAGTGAGTAATTGGAAGGATTTTAATGCTGACCATGGTTGGCCCAGCACCAGCACCAACACCAACACAAATACCAGCACAAGCACCGAGCTCAATGACGACGATGATGCTCGATGCTCGATGTTTCTGGCGATCCCCATCCTTCGTTCTGCCGACATCCTCCACCTCCATACAAGTACCAATCCGAATTACCTGGAACGAAGTTTACCATGAGGTGGTTGTCAGATGTGCATACCTCTCAAGCTAGGAGCTGGAGCATAAGAAGCGTCTCCCGTCGTATTCTTAATCTCGAATACCAATACCTCGAGCAATACCTACAAAATCTTCCGGGTTTACTCGAACATTCCCGACCTAAGCTAGGGGTGCATAGGGATAGGTATGCTCGCTCCCATTAGCAAAACGGCGTCACCCCGGGCTTTTCCCCTTTCCAAGTAGATTGGGATGCGCAACTCGAATACGAAGCAAGAAGATCACCAGTGCCTTTACCTCAACATTATCACGCATATGTAAGATAAACCCCTAATGAGGCTAAAGAGCGGAAGCATACGAGCCTCACTCACTCACCTCATTGCGGGTGGCGGGGTCGGGGTCAGAAGGCGTACAAGTACCTAGGTATTTCAATACGAGATTTGGATCCATTGTTTTTCTTTCTCTCCCAATCCATTCCCTTTTTTTTGGTCTCACCAAGCTCCTGTGTTTTTTTATGATTCGGACGATAGTACTCTTCCGTATCTTTGCCCTCCCTTCCACGAGTGAGCTCTCTCTCCAATTGATTAAGTGATCAAGACCTAGGTACCTAGCTCCAACCTGAATACGAGGTACGTACCTCCGTAGCCACGGTTAGCCAACAGCTTGTCGTCATTCTTGACCGGGCAGCTGCAGATCTCGTAGATCCACGTACCTCACTGTAGCTCTTGCCTCTCCCCGCCTTTCCTTTTACGAGTGAGAATCAGCAAGCATAAAAGTGACTTCTTTTCCACTTCAAATTTCTCTCACTCAAACCACATCTTCACCTCGACCTTCTCAGACTGTTCTGTCTTCACCTACAAACCAGAAAAAAATCTACCGTCTCTCAACCCTGCACAAGATACATCTTACTACCTCTAAACCATCAAGATGCTCAAACCCATCCTCGCAGGTCTAGTTGCCCTTGCTGCCTCCCAGGTCACCGCTCAGGACGCTCCATACTACAGTAACCAATCCGCACCCTTTTACCTCTCTCTCAAATCCTCAAACACCACATTGGACGGAAAATACCTCTCGGCATGCCACGAAGGCGCAGGAATCGAAGGTTTCTGCCCCTCCACCCCCTCAAACTCAACATACCTCCAATTCACCTACAACACCTCAAGTTACGACACGAACCCTACTTCCGGTCTTCTCACATGGCTCCTCCCCGCCGGGAATATGAATGTTTCGAGTACCATGCAATTTTCGATTAATTCTGCGAGTAATGTTGCCATGCCGTTGCTTTTCCCGGGGGATTCGAATCCGCAGCTTGTCAACTTCACCGCGGATGGGCAATTAGGTCTCCCGACATATCAGGACGACACGCAGCCGCTGCCCAATTATGATTCTACTGGTGGGCACCTTTACCGGTGGTATGTCTGCACGACGTACTACGGATACCTTTATCAGACTTTGGCGTGGACTTTGGGCAAGCACAGCCCGCAGAATCCTACTTGTCAAAAGGTTGAGGTTTATCGGGTTTGGGCTTGAGCATGAAAAACATGGTGGTGTGTCGGGTTAGGGTAATGGGGTGGAGTCATTGGCGTGGAGTATGAAAATGACTCTCGAAGGGAGGATAGACTGGTTATGATTGCATGACTTAAAATTAATGACATTATGTTTACCCTAAGTTCTGAGGAACAGCAATGGTATCGCGAGAGTAATATAAGTATTTGGTGTCATTTTCTATTGTTAGCTAGCCTACGATGAATGTTTCGTTCTTCTGTCATTTCATTGCGTGTTCTCTTTTACATTCCCCTCTGTCTTCGTCTCTGCAGCATCAATGTCGGGTATCTCTTCAAATACTCGCAGAAAATGCCAATTTCAGACCCACTATTCCGGGAGAATATGCAACCGATGTATTTTTTGGCTTCAACCGGTTGAAGCTTCACCACTTGATATGCAAATGATGTATCTTCATGCTGAGAGATCGGAACCATTAGTAGGCGATATGCAATCGATGTATTTTCTTACGTAGTAGCGAATGAAGTTTCCTCTCGTTCTCGGAAGACGTAATTCCATCGCAATACTTATTTAATAAAACACACTCCCATAGCACAGTTTCCTAAGAAGCGCATTCGAAGTTCCACTACCGCCAAAAGCTGTTTCCCCATATCTTACGAGATACCCTTGTAGCGCTCTTATACATCCAATCTTTCTCTTTCCCAAATTTGGGATTTTCGCAAAATCTCCCGAGAAATAAAAACAAAATCTCAGTCATCTAAAAGATGACAACACTCAAACCAACAATCCTCCTCACAGGTGCAAATGGAGGCCTAGGCATAGGATATGTCCGGAACCTCCTCGCTTCCCCCTATGCAACAACCCACCACGCGATTTACACAGTTCGTAACCCCTCCACCGCAACCACACTCTCAACTCTTCTCTCCAAATCAGCGCCGAAAACCCATTCCTACTCAATAATCGCCTTGGACTTCAACTCCCTCGCCAACGTGCGTGATCTAGCTTCCAAAATAAACTCCGAAGTAGATAAGGGGGAGAGGGGAAGGATCCAAGCACTGGTCCTCAATGCTGGATGGCAAGAAGCCAATGAAAAGACCTTTAAACCGCTGAGTTTTACGGAAGAAGGGTATGAGGCCCATTTTGGGATAAATTACCTAGCACAATTTCTCTTCACCTTGCTACTTCTTCAAAGTATGGATCGAGAAGGAGGGAGGATTGTTATGGTTAGCTCTTTCTCACATAGTGCTGATGATCCGAGGGCTGCCAAGGATTTGAAACTATACATGACAGACGAGTACAAGGAAATGTTCCGGGAGGGAGGGGTGGAGGAGTGGGCGAAAGGGATTGAGTATACTGATGATGGGTATCTGGGGGGGATGAGACGGTACGGTGCTAGTAAGCTGGCGGGGGTGATGTTTATGTAAGTTGCTTCTTCTTTGGTCTGAAAATGAAGTTCATTTGAGGACTAACGCCGTGCGTGATCTTGTATAGGTATGAACTCCAACGACGACTCGACACTGATCCTTTGCTTTCAAACGTCAGTATCCTCTCCCTCGATCCCGGCGGAATGGGAGGAACCAACCTCCTCCGCTCTTCGCCTCCTTACATCAGGTTTCTCATCACGGTTCTCGCGTGGGTACAAGGCGTCCTAGTATACTTCAAACCAAATGGGACCTGGCGAACCCCTTACAAATCCGGTTCCGACCTCCTCCTCGCCTGTTTTGAAAGCAAACATCTTGGGAAACATCCCAAAGCTCTGTATCTGGATGGAAGCTTGAGGGGGGGGAGCAGTCGGGAGAGTAGGGATCCGGGGAAGCAGGAACGGCTTTGGAGGGGAAGTTTGGTGCTAGCGGGGGTTAAGGAGGGTGATACTTGCTTGGTTGATTGGAAGTGAGGTGTGCATCCTCGTTTTTGGGGGTTGTAGGCCATTTGATGGTTGATGGGAGACTGTTCCTTTAGATTTATGGTAAAGTGATGGTGGAAGTTGGCTGGGGGAAATAAGTGTATGGAGAACATTTTTCCACTTAAAGACCAAGAAAATAATCAGACTGAGTATTTTCGTAATTTGCCTGCAGCGACCCACTCTAAACACTCTGGTAACACAGCTTCTCTCTATTGGGTGTCAAGTGAGCTAATTGCTGCTTCTCCTAACTCTTTTAGGAGAATGACTTGTAATTCCTCGTAATCTACCATAATAATTAGGTCACCTGTCTTCCTATCTTGAACTTTTCAGCCCACTTTCCACATAACACCTTTCAAGTTCCAGAAGTGAAAGTTTCGAGCGACAATATAAAGATGAAAAGCAGGTTTTAGAAAGTCAAAAAAAGGTTAGTCAGACAAGCCGTACATACTTCCACCAAGTCTCTTCAAACACTTCCTTCATATCTCTCTGCTCCACATATGTAGTTTCCAAATACCCTGTCCTGCACATGGTTCGCTTCTCGACAAGTTCCTTTTGAGCAGTCCATTCCACAACCGGTGTTATTTCCTGAGTGGGGTGGTTCTTGGAATCCGCCCCTCGTGGCCGTACAAAATATTTTAAAAGAGGAACTGATCGCGAGATGATTGGACGTAGAGGAGAGTCTGTCGGTGATGGCGGTGGACTTTGAGGGTCGAAATCTGGCCAAGCTGGAGCTGGTTCAAGAACCAGTCGAATATCACGAGAATTTTCAAGACCCAGATGACCTTTATCGTAATGAAAAAATAGTAGACATTGTACATCAACAGTAGTGCCAACCTCAAACTCACCCGCTACATCAGGTCGAAAGTCGTGCTCTTCTTCTTCTGACCAACGGCCGACGGGCTCCAAGTTCATGGTGTAGACCTTTTTGCCGTTCTTGTCAAGAGTTGTAACCACTTTCCCAGGACGAAGGTCTCCGTGTAATGTAATACCATGATGTTCCCGCTTCCTCCAAATGAGTGGCAAAATCTGATCAAAACTTGTTCCAACAGGTACACCAATTTGGGGTTTCAGCATCAGTCTTGGGAAAGACGGCAGGGTTTCGTAGTATTTATTCACGACCCTCCCTCCAACAGTACTGGCCCAAGACCAGTGTGGTGCAAGCCAGCCTTTTGGTCTTGTCGCCACCGGAAAATCGGGGTCGATATACCATGTCAAGTCCTTTTCCAAAAAGTGTCTCCATAACCCCCAACTATTCCGGAGACTTGTCCACCGCTGTGGAACAGCGGCGATGCCATGCATTGCTAGGAACTTGTCCGATTCAACGGTGAGACCGCACGCTGTATACATGGAAATAAACTGCCACCAAGCACGCATGAAGACCGTGTAATCACTAGGCTCGCCAACAAGACCCATTTCAGCATCCTTGTAATTACCAGGAGCTGGATCCTGCCTGTGTCCTGGACTTCTGAAGTCTCGGAAGATGGCAAATATTTCTTTTGGGTGCAACGAACTATCTTGAATGTCTGCCGCCAACCTAGGTTTGAGGTCTGGTGATTTCTGGGAGGCATCGCAATGCCGACATTCCCAAGAGATGCTGTTGTCGGCAAATGAAAGCGTTCGTGGTGAAATCATGCGTTCCTGACAAACCCAAGCTCTCAAGTTTAGACCTCCTCTCTCCTCGTCTGGAATAGAAACAGGGGAGAGTCCGCTGTCGTTGTTCGGCGCATCGACTGCTGCAATAGTGCACTCGGCGTTCCCATAAACGGTGGCCATTCGTGTTCCTTCCATTTTCCAATCCTCTCGGTCGTTTTGGATAATACACAGAGCGTCAATCCAAAGACGAGTATATCCGAGTTTTCGAGTTACAGTAACAGCGTCCTGGAAGGTTTTTGGCAGGCTCGTGAACAAAATTCCTTTTGTTTGTAGTGATTGAATATTTGATCTGTTCATAACGCAATCGGCCTTTCCACCCCAGCGCCAGCTCAATGCGATGTAAGGACTTTGCTCAGTAGTCTTCCCAAATTCGATGAGTTTGACAATATCTTCGACGCCATCCACGGCTCCGAGAGAGAATTCGAGTAGTCGACGAGGCATCATGTCGTCGTGACCCAGATCACTAATAAGGTATGCATTGTCAGTGGAGAAGACGTGACATAGCCGTGCACGCTTTTGGCAACTTTCATGGTTTGTTAGGCATTCTTTGAGCCATAATTTCGCGATCTGAGCTGATTCTTCCATTTCAAATTGTTTCTTTGTAAATTCGAATGGTTCGATGGAGAACAAGCATGGCACCGAATAATTAGGCAGCAGTTCCTTTTGATCACCGAAGTCACGAGGTCTCGTGAGGTAAGTTTTGCAAGAGACAGCAAAACAATTAATTGTAAGTGATATCTCATGCGGCTTCTAAAGGTGTCATTGCCAGGGCCCAGGGCCCTTCTTAAAGTTTCAAGATCAAGTCGCCTGCTCTCCTTGCTCGGTGTCTACTGCAACTCTGCATCCTACCTCATTTGTCCTTAACGCAACAAGACTCCTGATAAGTTCCAACTCTTGACTTTGCAACTGAAGTTCTCTTTCGAGTTCTAATTTTCGTTTTTTAACTTTCTCCAACGCTTCCTCAACGATAGAAATGGACTCTCCTTCACTACTCGAACCTCCACTACCCGACTGTTCACCCAATTCCAAATCTTGCCTCGAATTCTCAAGGTTCTTGGTTGTCCAATCATTTTCTTGGAATAATTCGCGCAACGCATTTTTGAATTCAGGCACATTCTGCTCTCCATTTTGTTGGCCAGGAATTTGGATGTTCAATCCCCCGGGCGATATATGAGACTGACATAGCCAGGTCACCAAGATCTCCCCCTTGGGAAGCTGGTCCTGGTGCCAAATCTTTAGAATCGGTCTCCTAACGGGTTCCAGCTTAAAGTTGTGATGCTGGGATTTGTTGAGCAGCAAGGCGTACTGCGGTGGGGGATTTAGATCGAGTGCCGACAAGCTCTCTTTTAATCCCTTGTTCGTACAACCCACCATAATTGGAGCTTGTTGTTGTCTAGCACTTCCGTTGATGATGAACTGTCCGAATTTTCCGTCGTTCTCGTACTCCCTTTCGAACGCTTTGCCCAGTTCTAGATAGGCGGCGGATTTCATTTTCCCACCGTCGGATTCCGCACCAACATTTTGTTGACTGGTAGTCTGGTGTTCGTTCACATTGTCTTTTTTTACTGCCAGCCTCTGAAAGTTATCATCGAGCTCAGAGACATGGTAGTCATCCAGAGACTTGCGAACCACCCTCCACTGATCGGCGGATAAACACCTGCCATCCTCGTCTGCCATGGTGAGAATATAGACGCCGGGGCAGCTGTCCTCGCGCAAAAGATAATTCTCGAATTTTTCGTCGGCCCTCAACTGGTAAGCAAAGGTGTTCGTGATTAGGGATTTCAACACTGCAGGATGGATTGTGTGTATAAGGTCTACCATCCGGGTCTCGCTGCCTTCGAGATCGTCAATAATAGCTTTTGCGTCGTGCCTCGCGGGGTCTAAGGGGAGGGGTCACTGATTAGCTCTGCAGGAGTCCATCACTTTGGAGATTAGCTTGCCAGTTTTATACACCTCGATTGCTTCGCGATGCAGTACCTCCACCACATCCAGAAAAGTGCCCTGCTCAATTGCATCATATAGCCTTGCCCGCAATGATCCACCAAACTGTGTCTGCTCGCACACCTGGAGTGGGTACTCTGTGCTGCTTCCACCCTTCAACGGATCGCTCCACCAAGACATTATGAAGAAACCGCCGGTACCTTTATCTTCAACGTGATTTTTAGAAATAATCCTTGGAGAAGAGACCCGTCACCGTCTGTCAAGAACAATGATTTGTGAAAGGAATGAGTTGCGTTCCAAGTAGGCAGACAGCGAGTCCCCTGGTTGTTGACACACCTGCTGTATGTTGAGAGAAGAGGAAGGGGAAGGGGCTACCAAGATACAAGATATGACTTCCTCTCGTTCCCGACATCACCCAGACATATCATCACCCCAACACTTACGAAAACCCCATACACGGCTTTTTTTGGTTCCGCTTTCTAAGCTCTTCTAGAGATACCGACACTTTCGCCTGCTCCTTATTTTGAGCCCAGTCCTCCGAATCATTCATTACTTTGATTGGAAGTGAACAAGGGCTTCTCGCCTCTTTTCACTCCCCAAGCGTTGGTTGACTGTTTCGAATCCCCACAACATATCATGGCCCAACTCAGCTCGTTGGATCCCGAGGGTCGCACCATACCAAGAGACAGAGTATTATCAGGAGCATGTCCACCATGTGCATGACACGACAACTGGCGGGGGAGGCTGTCGCGCCTTTCCGGCATAGAAACTAAATCGATCCATGGATGGTGAGTAATCACTGGTTACAATTCGGTTGGCTGAAGTACGGTCAGGAGCTGTGAAAGCCTCGATATTGTGTGATCCGGTTCCAGCGGTAATGGGCCAAGGAGCTGGTTCAATAATAACAGTAGTCCGTCATCCATTTGCTCGTCCGAGAGACCGAATACCTCGATGTTAGTAAACAGGACTTTCGTTGCACGAGCTGGTTCTAGTACAAGCTGTCCGTTAGTTCTGGCTGTCTTTACTCTACTTAGTAAGTAGTTAATTCTAGTGTAAACAGGTTAGTATAACCTAGTAGTCGTCCTATATAACAGCAACCATTTAAGATAATGTAATCTTTTCTTTTAATACTAATATATAAAAGCGTTAAAGAAGATAAAGATAAGAGCTTAAATATATATATAGTTATAGTATATATAAATATTAGTAGTCTCTAGAGCCTTACTATATAGATATATAACTAAATTCGTCTAAATTCTAATCTTAATTCTTATCTACACTACAGGTATACGGATTTACCCGATCCACGAGTAATATAAGACCCGAGTTATACTGTTAAATCTACCTCTTCGCGTAGCGTTACGGCTCGGTAGCGACTCGCGTAGAAGTTACGATCTCGTACTTTTATAAATACTTACGAAAACGTAATTAAATCTAATATTAGTATTTAATAGACTAAAAGTATCTTAAATCTATTATAAATAGGTAGTACTTCTAGTAGTTAATAGACTAATAGTCTCTTTTATACTTAAATATTATTTAAATAAGTAGTACTTTTAGTAGTTAATAGACTAAAGGTCTTTTATATATTTAATTCTTATATAGATAAGTAGTACTTTTAGTAGTAGTTATATAATCTTATTATGAATACTTTCTAAAAGTATAAGATTATATCTTCTATACGAGTTATAACACTATATAAGTTCTATAGCTATTAAAAGAAGTAGATCTAATAGTATAACTCGAGCCTTATATTATTCGAGAACTAGCTAGTTTAGTATATCTATAGTATCTATTTATATCTCTCTTAGTTATAAAGGTAGTAGTAGAGTAGTCTATATATATATTAAGCGAGATATAAAAGGTATACGCTAATATATAATAGTAGATAACAACCTATTTAATCACGTGATATACTAAATTTAGAAACTAGTTATAGAACTTCTAGAATATAAAGATTTTACTATATAAAAAGTCTATTAAATCGAAAAAAACATTCTTTCTTTCTCTAAGTACTTTTATAGACTAGAGATCTATATTAAGATTATATTAATACTATATATCTTTTTACTATACTTAGTACTTGGTTTAACTTTAGATATAACTTCTATTTAATACTTTATTACTCTAACGTCTATTATACTTGTAAACTCGTATACATTAAGTAAACTTAGTATATTATTAGATAAAAATATACTATCTTTTAAGAACTTAATATATTAAGAGTAAATTAAAGAACTAATATCTTTATACTAAAACTCTCTATCTAATCTATATTATATAAGACTCTACTATCTAGATGTTTAGAACTCTTAGATTTAAGCTAGAAAGTCTAAACTAAGATATATATAGTAATTTATTTAATAAAAATTTAAATATATACTTTATAGTATTTTCTAAAGCTATATAGTATAGATTAAATAAAACTTTATATTCTTATACTTTAGCTTATCTAGTATATACTTACTTGTTAAAGTAATAGAAGAAAGAATAGATAGTAAGAGTAAAGTATTAATATTTATATACTATATTACTACTATACCGCGAAGTAATTAACCTAGAGTTAACCGATAGTTAAATTGAGATTAACTATAAGGTTAAGATAAATCAACTATAAGGTTAATATAGATTAACTATAAGGTAAAGATAGATTAGAAACTAGAGTAAATATAGAGTAAGTAGATAGGTCTATATATACTTTTAAGCCTTAAGAATAAAGATATAATTATAAGCTTAAATAGTAAAACTTAATTCTAATTCTTAATAGTAAAACTATAATTCTAGAAAATTATAGATAAACCTAATAAACTTAATATTCTAACTTCTCTAAGTATATTAGACTCTTTAGAACCTTTAGAAAAGAATAATCTATAGATTCTTAATAATTAAACCTTCTATCTAGAAGAGTAAGAATTATAGTTATAACTATAGCTATAGATACTATAACCTATAATTAAAGACTAAACTAAGATTAATTAATTTCTACTAAAAAGAGGTAAAGGCTAATTATATAAATATAAGAGAAAGCTAGAATTTATCTATTATTCTTTAAGAAATAGATAGTATATTCTAGATTATTTTAGCTACTTAATAGTTCTTAGTTTACCTTTTATTTTCTCTAGTTATTAATTAATTAATTATAGAATAACGTGGTTTATTAGTACCTTGCTAATATTAGTACTTTACTACTTGAAATCTTATATAAAAAACGTCTATACACAACCGTACACTTTACGTATATATTAATAAAAAAATCTAAAATTGAAATTTTAGTTTTATTAATATAAGAGTATTCTTAATTCCTAGTTTTTAAATATTACTTATCTTATATTAAAATGTTATTAGACAAAGGAAAATTTACTAATAATTACAGGAGTATTTTTAAGCGAATTGTTAATTAAAACTAGTAAAGAATTAAAATTGATATTGTTATAATATTAAACTCTTGTTTTCTTAGTAAAATGTTAATTTTAGAGTTTTTTATTAATATATACGTAAAGTGTACAGTTGTATATAGACGTTTTTTATATAAGATTTCAAGTAGCGAGGTACTAATAAACCACGTTATATATTATATATATACTCTAGAGTAAAGATAAATTAGATACTATAGAGAGATTTAATTTAAAGCTTTTTATTATAGTAGATAGTATAGTATTCTATAACTTTATTAATACTAGAAAGAATAAGATAACTAGTCTAATAGACTATAGAGTACTTTAATTTATATACTCTTATAAATTACTAGAAGAAGCTAATATATATAACTCTAGATTTATTAATTAAGTTAAGTTTAAGAATACTAATAAAGTATATAAAAAGTTAAGATTTATAGTATATACTTAAAATAATCTAGTAAAGTTAGTAGTACTTATATAATTATCTATAATATAATATATAGGTATAGAAAAACTTCTAATTCTAGCTATATTATTTATAGAATTAGAACTTTAGATTTATAATATTATTTAAGTATATATATAACGTGGTTTACCACCGAGCGACGCATATCACCGAGCGACGCACTTTCCTCTACCCTGCTACCTAAAGGGTAAAATTAAATAATTACAACATATTATATTAATTAATCTGAATCTGAATCTGATAAACTAGAAGTATCTATAGCCTCTTAACAAGTTCGTGTATTATAACTAGACTTCCTATAGGTACTACATCGTCGCCTAGACCGCTGCCCCTCCTTTTGCCTACCCTCCTTAGAGCGCTTGTCACGTCGAGCCTATTCCTCTGCTTCCTTCTAAGCTAATACGTCCTAAATATCCTCTATAGTAAGTGCCTCCCCTTGACAGACCCGAGTCTTTTTAGCCCTCCGGCGTTTACTTAGTGCTTCATTTGCCTTGCGAAGGGTATAGACTTCGGCTGATAATAAAGTCATCTTATGAGCTAACAGCTCTGTACCCTTAGCTAATGTAGCTACTGTCTAGAAAATAGAGGTTAGCGAGCTTCCTTGTTAACGTGTAATCTGATTCTTAACTAATGTCGTCTGTAAAAGAGTATTAGTTAGGTTATAAGGAAGGAGTCTATGAGACCTAAAGGTTAATATTAGTAGAGAGGATCTATAATACTATATTTCGCCTATATATTCTCAACTAGTCGATACTACGTGCTAATAAGCTCTAGATCTTTGTACAAGGCTCTTTAGAAGTTGTAAACGCGATTAAAACGTGTCTTTAACTCTAGTTGTTATTAAATAAATTAATATATCTAGTTCTTACTAATATATAGTACCTCTTAAGATTTAAGTAGGAGATTCGCTATATCATTAATACTAGTTAGACAGGGCCTAAATCCTCTTAAATCTAGATTAAGTATATATTAAATAATCATGTCCTTCTCTAAGTTGTTTAATTTATAACAATTAGCTTTAATTTTAGAGTAATAGGTTTAGCTAGCTATTCTATATTAAAGTATTACTTTAGGTACCTTATAGATCTTTACTATAGAGTGTTTACTTAGCTTTTTAGACGTTTAAATAGCCTTAATAGCTAGAATAATTCACGCTTCTTAGGTTTAAATTTCTATAATAAATAGTTGAAAAAACATATCTTAAAGTTTATAAGAAGTAGAGTAGAGAAAAGTATATCGCTTAGTAATATATATTACTTAGTAGTAAACTACGTTAATTGAAATTAAGGTTATAACTATATTATTAAATTTTTATTAGGCTACTAAAAGATATACTAGAGTAGCTAAGATTATTAATAGAGATTATATTCTCTTTATATTAGTTTATAATATACTATAAATTCTTAGTAGAACTTCTTAAGATAATATAATTAACCTTTAATTCTTTTTTACTCTTTATAAATTAAGATAGATATAAAGAATATATAGAACTATAGACTAATAATACTCTTATTTAAGATAATAAGAAGTTTATTAAAGAGAAAGAGATTAAAAGATATAAAGCTAAATTTAATAATAAAAAGCTAAAAACTCTTACTATTAATTATTCTATTAAGTTTAATAGAGGAATTACTACTAAGGAGTAGAATAAATCTATTATACTAACTTAAGATTAGTCTCTTAAATTAGAGAATTTCTATAAAAGTAAGTATTATAATATAAGTATAAAGAACTAATATATTACTTAATAAGCTAGAGGTTTATACTTAGTAATAGTATTATAAGTAGAGATAGTATTTATACTATTATTTACTATATAATCGATCGTCTAATTTAATACTAGAAGATATTAAAGCTTTAAATAAAGTTATCTAGTAGTAGATTTATAATCTAAATTAAGATTTAAAATATATTAAATTAGACTATAATTTACTTAAGTTAATACTCTTTATAAATACCTCTTTTACTAATAATAAAGTATAAGAGAGTTCTATAATTAACTCTTACTATTAATTTATATATAGTATTAAGGAAGTTTAATATAGCTAGACTTATTAAATCTACTCTTAACTAAATACTTAAGAAGATAATATCTTTAGTAATTTATATAAATTCTAAAGGTATATATAACTCTCTTATTTAGAGAGCTACTATAAAGAAGAAATATCTAATAATTAATACTATAGTCTTATACTAGATATATAAGTAATAAAAGATCTTAGAGATAAAAAAGATTAATATAAAGTTAAATTCTATAACGTGGTTTACTACTAAGCGACGTATATTACCGAGCGACGTACTTTCCTCTACTCTACTACCTAAAGGGTAAAATTAAATAATTATAACATATTATATTAATTAATCTAAATCTAAATCTAATAAACTAGAAGTATCTATAGCCTCTTAACAAGTTCGTATATTATGACTAGACTTCCTATAGGTACTACATCGTCGCCTAGACGGCTGCTCCTCCTTTTGCCTACCCTCCTTAGAGCGCTTGTCGCGTCGAGCCTATTCCTCTACTTCCTTCTAAGCTAATACGTCCTATGTATCCTCTATAGTAAGTACCCCCCCTTGACAGACCCGAGTCTTTTTAGCTCTCTAGCGTTTACTTAGTACTTTATTTACCTTATAAAGAGTATAGACTTCGGCTAATAATAAAGTCATCTTATAAGCTAATAGCTCTATACCCTTAGCTAATATAGCTACTATCTAGAAAATAGAGGTTAGCGAGCTTCCTTAATAATATATAATCTAATTCTTAACTAATGTCGTCTATAAAGAGTATTAGTTAGGTTATAAGGAAGGAGTCTATAAGACCTAAAGGTTAATATTAGTAGAGAGAGTCTATAATACTATATGTCGCCTATATGTTCTCAACTAGTTAATACTACACGCTAATAAGCTCTAGATCTTCGTATAAGGCTCTTTAGAAGTCGTAAACGTAATTAAAACACGTCTTTAACTCTAGTCGTCGTTAAATAAATCAATATGCCTAGTTCTTACTAACGTATAGTAACTCTCGAGATTTAAGCAGGAGATTTACTATATCTTCAACACTAGTTAGACGGGGCGTAAATCCTCTCAAATCTAGATCAAGTATATATTAAACAATCGTGTCCTCCTCTAAGTCGTTTAATTTATAACAATTAGCTTTAATTTCAGGGTAATAGGTTTAGCTAGCTATTCTATGTCGAAGTGTTACTTCAGGGACCTTGTAGATCTTTACTATAGAGTGTTTACTTAGCTTTTTAGACGTTCGAATAGCCTTAATAGCTAGAATGATTCATGCTTCTTAGGTTTAAATTTCTATAATAAATAGTTGAAAAAACGTGTCTTAAAGTTTATAAGGAGTAGGGTAGGGAAAAGTGCGTCGCTCGGTGATATACGTCGCTCGGTGGTAAACTACGTTAGATATAATAACTAAAGTAGAATCTATACTAGCTCTAATAAGGTTAATTAATACTAATAAATTAAGTATTAAGACTATAGAGTAGATTAAGTAGAATAAAGTTATAGCTAATAAACTTAGTAGAAATAAAGAAACTAAGAGAAAGAATAACTAATAAAATAGAGACTTCTAATTAGATATAAGTATAGAATAGATAGATTCTATTAGTTAATAAATATAGAGAAGAGTTTTTTATTTCTTTAGAAAAATAGTTAGTATTAGTTTCTAGGTAAATATATAAATTAGTTACTTTATAATTTTACTAGAAATAAGTAAGGCTAGCGCTTTCTAAGTACTATAAGTACTAGAGCTTCCTTAACCTCTCTTTAACTTATTATATATATTTATATCTATATCTAAGTTACTAGTTTATAGTACTAACTTATTACTATAAGTAATACTAATACTACTTAAAGTAGTACTAATACTATTATTATAAAGTTTATAAGATAATATAGAGCTAACGTAGTTTACTACCGAGTAGATTATATCACTGAGTAGATCACTTTTCCCTACCCTACTACCTTTAAGATAGAATTAACAACTACAACGTATAGTATTAATTAATCTAAATCAGAATCTAATAAACTAGAAGTATTTATAGCTACTTAACAAGTGCGCGTATTATGACCAGACTTCCCGCAAGTGCTACATTGTCTTCTAGACGGCTACCCCTCCTTTTAAAAACCCCCCTCAGAGCGCTTATCGCGTTAAACCTGCTCCTCTACGTCCTTCTAAGCTAGTGAGTCCTGCGCATCCTCTATAGTAAGTGCACCCCCTTGACAGACCTAAGTCTTTTTTGCCCTCTAGTGTTTACTAAGTACTTTATTTGCCTTACGAAGGGTATAGACTTCAGTAGATAATAAAGTCATCTCATAAGCTAATAGCTCTATACCCTTAGCTAGTACAGCGACTGTCTAGAAAATAGGTGTTAGCAAGCTTCCTTAATAACGTGTAATATAGTTTTTAACTAAAGTTGTCTGCGAAAGGGCATCGGTTAGGTTTCAGGGGGTCTACGAGACCTAGAGGTTGTCATCTGTAGAGGGGTCTATAAGGGGGGTTAGAGTCTGTAGCCTTATATTAAGCTTTGAAAGAACTGTATCTAGATTAAAAGGTACTAAACCAGCTCCGCGGAATCTAGCTTAACTATTCTAGGGTGTAATAGAGGCTTGATATCTAGCTTTAAAGGCGAGGAAGAACTCAACCTTTGTAATATAGTTAATATAAGCTTTAATAAACGTCTTAATCTAGAAACTATACTCCTGTTTTAGTATACTAAAACACCTAACATCAAGTAGCTAGGTTAAATGAGAAGAGTAAGGAGGTAGACAAAGAGTAATAATGTTATATACTATATAATACTCTTGAAATTCGGCAGATTTATAACTCTTATACCTATTAAGGACAAGCATCTAATATAGCCCCTTTACACGAGTAGAAGTATGTTTATCAAAGTGCTTTAGCTATTCTAGACCTGTCTTATTATCTGTCTATCTGTTACTTATAGGTTTAATAACCTAGTTGTATAGAAGGCCGCCCTTAGTATACTAATTTAAGAGGTAATTCTTTCCTTAGACTACTAGAAACAGAGAGACACTCTAACCCTTACTATTAATATAAATAATCGCTGTTACCTATTCCTGATTACCTAGCTAAACTACCTTACCTCTACCACGTCGATCCGCGTATGTTATAACTATTAATAAGGAGATTACCCCTATTATAAAGCTGGTCTTGTTAAAGTTATAGAAATCGGAGTCGACGATACTATATTTAGCCTGTATATTCTCAACTAGTTGAAACCATGTACTAATTAGCTCTAGATCTTTATATAAGGCTCTCTAAAAGTCATAGACGCGATTAAAACATGTCTTTAACTCTAGTTGTTGTTTAATAAATTAATATGCCTAGTTCTTTCTAACGCGTCGTACCCCTTGAGATTTAAGTAGGAGATTTACTATATCTTCTACACTAGCTAGACAGGGTGTAAAGCCTTGTAAATCTAGATCAAGTATATATCGAAGAATCGACTCCTCCTCTAGGTCTGTTAACTTATAACAATTAGCTTTAGAATTAGAGCGGTAGGTTTAGCCAGCTATTCTATTAGAGAGGCTTGTATATAGTACTTTATAGATCTTTACTACAGAGTGTTTACTAAGCTTTTTAGATGTCCGAATAGCCTCGATTACTAGAATGATTCTCGCTTCTTAGGTTTGAATTTCTATAGTAAATAGTTAAGAAAACACGTGTTAAAGTTTTAAGGTGGTGTGGTAGGGAAAAGTGATCTACTTAGTGATATGATCCACTCGGTGGTAAACCACGTTAAATATATTCTATAGAATATATTTAGCTCTATATTACTTAAGAAAGAGTTAGAATTGTCTATATTATTACTAGTAGTAGAAGTAGAAGTAGTATTAGAAATAAATAAAGGTTTATCTATAACTTTAAAAGTAGTTATCTAGACCTTAGAAGCTTAAGCTTTATCTTTATTATACTAATACCTCTAACGTGGTTTATCACCGAGCGGGCCATATCACCGAGCGGGCCATATCACCGAGCGGGCCACTTTTCCCTACTTCTGTACCTACTGCCTAAGACACGCGATTTCTCTACAACAAATCATACAGATTTATACTAGCGAAGCCTAGATTATCCTAGCTATAGAAGCAGTTCGATCATCCCAAAAAATGAGCATTCGAAAAGCTACTAACCTCTACAATGTACCTAGAACGACTCTTGCTTATCGAATAGCTAGCCGAACTTCTCGCGACGAAACCACCGCTAATTATCATAAGCTGACCGAGATAGAAGAGGAAGTGATTATTCGATATATACTAGACTTAGATACACGAGGATTTGCGCCCTGGCTTGCTAGTGTTGAAGATATAGCGAATTATATACTTAAATCGCGAGGAGGGAGACGCGTTTGAAAGCTCTAGGCACATTAATTTATATAACGTTAACTACGATTAAAGACGCGTTTTAATCGCGTTTATAACTTTCAAAGGGCCTTGTGTAAAGATCCTAAGTAAATTAGCGTATAGTTTTAGCTTATAGAGAATATAAGAGCAAAATATAGGATCTAGGACTACGATTTCTATAACTTTAACAAGACAGGCTTTATAATAGGCGTTATTAGCCTTGCTATAGTTGTTACACGCGCCGATCGACGTAGCAGAGGTAAGGCAGTTTAGCCAGGTAATTGAGAATAGGCTATAGCGATTATTTATATTAATAGCGAAGGAGGGAAAATCCCTCCGTTTTTAGTAGTCTAAGGGAAATATCACCTCTCTAGCTAGTATACTAAAGGAGGCCTCCTAGACGACTAGGTTATTAAACCTACAAGCAATAGATAGATAAACAATAAGACAAGCCTAGAATAGATATAACACTTTAATAAGTATACTACTACTACTTAGGCAAAGGGTCTATATTAAATGCTTGTCCTCGATAGATATAAGAGTTATAAATCAGCTGTATTTTAAGAGTACTATACAGCTAATAACATTATAACTCTCTGTCTACCTCCTTACTCGTCTCATCTTACCCAGCTACTTGATGTAGGATGCTTTAGTATTCTTAAGTGTATATATAGACGTTAAATTAAGCTCTTTATCAAGGCTTATATCAACTATATCACAAAGATCGAGTTCTTTTTAGCCTTCTACGTAGCTTATAATCAGTTAATAACAACTCGAAATACTAAAGCTAGGTTTTATAGAGCTAGGTTAGTCCCTTTTAATCTATAGGTAGTTATTTCTAAGCTTGATATTAGGTTATAGACTCTAACACCTCCTATAGACCCCTCTATAAATGCTAACCTATAGGTCTCTTAGACTTCTCACAACCTAACCAAAGCTCTCTCGTAGACTGTACTAGTTAAAAATCGTATTATACTCTATCAAGGAAGCTCGCTAACACTGATTTTTAAGACAGTAGCTGTATTAGCTAAGGGCACAGAGATATTAGCTTATGAGGTGACTTTACTATCAGCTGAAGTCCGGACCCTTCGCTAGGCAAATGAAGCTCTTAGTAAACGTTAGAGGGCTAAAAAGACTTGGATCCGTCAAGGGGGTGTACTTACTGTAGAGGATGCGCAGGATGTATTAACTCAAAAGGAGGCAGAGGAGCAGGCTCGACGCGACAAGCGCTCTAAGGAGAGTAGGTAAAAGGAGGGGCAGCCGTTTAGGCGACGATGTAGCACTTGTAGAAAGACTAGTCTTAATATACGAACTTGTCAAGAGTCTGTAGAACTAAATAACTCGTTAGATTCTAAGTAGTTTAGTTAATTGAATATATTATAGTTAAGTAATTGTATGTTAAAGAGGTTTTATAGAGGAAAGTAGCCCGCTCGGTGATATGGCCCGCTCGGTGATAAACCACGTTATAATAGATTTACTATTATTAAATAAGTTTAATATATATACTAATAACTTAGCTATATATATCTCTTCTCTAATATTATATATAATTCTAATTACTTATAAAAAAAAACTAGAATAAAATAGCTTATAGAACATTTAGTCTACTAGTAGATTATAAAATCTACTATAGTAGTATAATAGAACTTAATTTATCTAGTAAAGGTATCGTTTCGATAGCTTAGTTACTATATAAAGAGGTTTATATTATAGAGTATTTACTAGAAGGTAAACTTATTACTTATATAAAGTAGTTAAAGCTAGAAGATATTAATAACTAAGTAAACTAAGTTAAGTAGAAAGCTTCTATCTAATAGTAGATATACTAGTCTTATATAGAACCTTTCTACTTATAGATTATAAAGATTACTCTAATTATTATAAGCTAGATTATACTAGCTTATCTTAAGCCTTTATAATCTATTTTAGTTATATAATAACTTACTAAGGAAATCTCTAGATTACTTAGCTAACCTAAGTAACCTATCTATACTATAAGAGTATATAATAGTACTTAATCTATTAGAACACTATCTAGTCTTTACTTATTATATACTAATATATAATTTATAATACTATTCTCTTCTTAGTTTAGTATATCTCTATACTTAAGTATAATCTAAAAAATACTATTAGAAGGCTAATAACCTTCTTCTCTTCTTAATATATCTTCTATAAAATCTAAAGAATACCTTACTCTTACTAATAGTATTAAACTTTCTAGTAATCTAGCTACTATAGATTATTTATACTATATTAATAATAAATATACTAAGTAGAGTAGAATATAGTATAATAGAAATCTAGAATTCCTTATTAGTTAGAATATAATAGTAAAATAGATTAAAAAGCTAGATAAGAAAGAGGAGGTAGTAATAGTAAAGATTCTATATCGTTATAAATAAAAGAAGTTTATTATTTATTACTAGAATAAGATATTATTCTATAGCTTTAGAACTCTTTAAGAGCTTAATAAAGCTAAAGAGAAGAAATAAGAGAAGGAAAAGAAGTAAGAGAAGAAGAAGTAAAGGAAGAAAGAGACTACTTAGCTAGCTAACCTTTCTATCTCGATATTACGAATCACGTGTTAATAAGTAATAAGTGAAGACTAGGCGGTGTCCTGACAGGTTAAGTACTATTAGAGCTCTTATAGTAAAATAGAGACACCTAGGTTAGCTAAGCGATCCAAGGATTTCCTTGTTGTCAGGTCACGTGACTCGGTTATAGAGGTCACATGATCAGGGAGCTTATAGGAGCTTAAAGCTCTAGTAAGATCTAGAATAAACGAAGGTTCTATATAAGACTAGTATGTCTACTATTAGATAGGAGCTTCGTACTCAACTTAGTTTACTTAGTTATTAATACCTTTTAGCTTTAACTACTTTATATAAGTAACAAGTTTACCTCCGAGTAAACAACTAACGAAACGAACCTCTTTACTAGCAACTAACCCGTCGGAACGATACCTTTAGTTAGATAGATTACGTTTCGTTATACTCTACTACCTCTAACGAGCCTACTACTATAGGTCTATACGTTTAGGCCTCATCGCGATTTTACCGATTTTGTACTCGATTTTTAGCTTATCTACAACAATGACAACTACACCCCCCCTTATCGGCTGGAACTACTAAAAGGGCTATGAGATAGCTACAAAACACAAGGAGGCTATGCGCCAACTTTACTGGTTCGGAAAAGTCTCTATTTACGTCCTATAGCACCGATATAAAGACCCCTCCTCCGGTTAGCCTCTTAGAGAGAGTATAATACGTAAGATACTTGGCTACGCAGCCTCTAAACGAGCTCGCCCAGGGCGTAGCGGTCCTACGTTCCTTCTATTAGATAAAGAAGTAGACAATATTATTATATATTATATAGAAAGCTAGAAGAACCGATCTATAGACTAGGTAGCGTTAAAGGACGAGTTAGAGCTAGGTTGTTTAGTTTAAACACTTAGGCGTAGGATGTACTAACGAGGCTATTATCGATGCGTTTCCTACTAAAAGCCTTACTTAACTCTTACGTAAGTGAAAGCCCGGTGGCTGTAGGGTCTTATATATATATTCTAGACGGTAGAGTAGTTAAAGGTCCTCTAGTTAGACGAGGTTACCTTTCAAGTTAGAGGACGAACAGCTAAGTATAGAGTAACCTAGAATATTAATAAAAGATACTTAGAACAGTTCTATAATACCTGTATTCAGCACTAACTTCATCGAGGCTATATAACTCCTATAAACGCGTAGAGGGCTATCGGTTATAGATATAAATCCCCTCTTATCTTTCTTAAAGGTTATAGAAAGAGTAGTACCTTCCTATAACAAGACTACCTTATACAACTTCTAGAACCCTTTATTTAAGAGATTATAGTAGCTTTCGCTCTAGTTACTTATACTCTCTATCTCTCGATTAAGCATCTATTTATAGAAGATAGAAATACTATCTATAAATATAAGTCTCTATATAACTACTATACTAAATTTCGAATAAAATATTATATTATCTTAATACTATATCCTTCTACCTTACTAGATATAAATTCTATAGAGAAGTACTAGTAGTAGATTAAACAAGTAATTTATAGAAGAAAACACTAACCTACTACTATAGAGGAGATACGCTAAGCTATTATAGAAGAATAAGATACTATACTATAGAATTAGATAAATAAGTTAGTTTTAAAGCAGGAATATTAGGTTAATATACTTATTTAACGCTATAGGTAGTCTACTTCTAATTAAATCAAATAGTCCTTAATTAATTTAATAATTTATCGTGAAAGTGCTCTATATATATAGACCTATAGTAGTAGGCTCGTAACCTCTTCCTTAACCTAGGCCTTAACCTAGTATTCTTTTCTTTATTTCCTTCTAATTATAAACTATAGGTAACCTTAGATCTTAGTAATAGAAGACTATAAGAAGCTAGAGGTAGTTTATAGTAGACTTGGATTTTTAAGTATTCTCTAAATATAGATAATCTAACTATTTAATTAAATACTTAATCTTATCTCTAATAAGTTTATAGTTAAGAATTCCTTTAACCTTATACTTAGTATTTAGATTAACTAGTTTAATCTCTATAAATAGAGCCAGTAGTACTTCTAGTAGTACTAGTTTATAATTTAAAGGACTCTTAATATATTTAATTTTAAATAGTCTAAGTTTTATATAGTCTAGTTTATTACTTAGTCTTTTTATATTAATATTTTTTCGTACTAGATAGACTTTATATTTCTCTTTAAATATTAGCTTCTAACTATATCTTTTATTATAGTAGTATATATTCTATTTAGCTATAAACTATAGATTCTCTATAAGTTTCTTATATAGCTCTTTAATCTTTAAGACTAGTAGATCTTAGTATACTATTAATTTATATCTAAAGTTAGTATAGAATAATAATATAAGTATTATTTCTATTACTAAACTATTAACGTAGTTTACTACCGAGCGACGTATATCACCGAGCGACGTACTTTTCTCTACCCTACTACTTATAAACTTTAAGACATGTTTTTTTAACTATTTATTATAGAAATTTAAACCTAAGAAGCGTGAATCATTCTAGCTATTAAGGCTATTTAAACGTCTAAAAAGCTAAGTAAACACTCTATAGTAAAGATCTACAAGGTCTCTAAAGTAATACTTCGATATAGAATAGCTAGCTAAACCTATTACTCTAAAATTAAAGCTAATTGTTATAAATTAAATAACTTAGAGAAGGATACGATTATTTAATATATACTTAATCTAGATTTAAGAGGATTTAGGCCCTGTCTAACTAGTATTAAAGATATAGTAAATCTCCTACTTAAATCTTAAGGAGTACTATACGTTAGTAAGAACTAGGTATATCGATTTATTTAACGACGACTAGAGTTAAAGATATGTTTTAATCACGTTTACGACTTCTAAAGAGCCTTATATAAAGATCTAGAGCTTATTAGCGCGTAGTATTAACTAGTTGAGAATATATAGACGAAATATAGTATTATAGACCCCCTCTGCCGATATTAACCTTTAGGTCTCATAGGCTTCTTATAATCTAACTAATACTCTTTTATAGACGACATTAGTTAAGAATCAGATTATACGTACTACCGAGTGTCTATAACTACCGAGTGTCTATAAAATATCTTAGTACTACTATCTTATATTAGAAGTTATTACTTTCTTCTCTACTACTATATAAAAACTCTACTAAGTATACTTATCTAAATCAGATACCTCTTCTTTAATAAAAGAATATATACGAGTATTATACTCTATCTCTCTATACCTTCTATAGTGTCTTTAGACTTACTAGGCTATATCTTAATTATCTCTACTATAAGCCTTCTTTCTACTCTACTATACTAAAGGAGACTCTAAAGTTACTACTTGTAGCGTTTTACTAAACTTTAATACTTCTCTAGTCTAAATCTACTTCCTTTTTCGCCTCTTACGCTTAGTTAACTTATTATTAAGCTCTTTAAGCTCTTGAATATAAGCTAACATAAGCGTATTCTAGTGTAGTATAATTTTAGCGCCTTTAATAAGCTATAGAAATCTATCTTTTACTAAACTAGGTGAAGAGCTAAGCTTATTTTAACCTAGCTTAGTCTACGATCTAAATTCAAGTGTATTACTTAGTATTCTAGACTACTATAGTGTCTCTTATAATAGAAGTCCTAGAGAGGTCTAGAGTTAAATGTCTAGTTTATCTAGTATAACTTATATATCTAATAGAACTAAGCCTATACCTCTAAAGCTTGATTTAATATTAGCCTCTATAAATGTCTCGAAAAAAGCGTGACGAAAAGCTAGTAAGAAGCCTCTCTTATTAATATAGAAGACGCGTCTCTATACTAAGGCTCTAATACGCTAAGAGTACTAGACTTTAAGTACTATAAAATAACATATATCTAAAGGTTAGAGGATGTAAGATGAATAAGGCGGTATATAGAGTGTAATAATCTTGTTCTTCTTATAGAAGTCCTTGAATTCCTATAAGTTATAACTCTTATAACTATCTAAGATAAGTAGTTAATATACTCCTACCTAGCGTGTCTTTATATACTTGTTAAAGTGCTTTAACTACTCTAGGCTAAGCTCGTTTATTATCTATCTATTCTTAGAGACTCTATTTAAGAACCTAGTTATTAGATATACTAGTCTCTTTATACTAATTAGAGAGATATACTCTACCTTTATAGATAATAAAAGCTAGGATTATAGCGCTAGTAGTAGAGATTCCCTAGATAATTATAACCTACTTCCGGTCTCCTAGCTAAACTAGATCTAGTCAAGTATATCTCTTAGAGCTAGTAATAACTTTTATAGTTCTAATAACATCTATCTAGAATCTAGATTTATTAAAGTTATAGGTATCCTTATCCTAGATACTATACTTAGCTTTAGTATTTTTAACTAGTTGAAACTAGTTACTAATTATTATAGGATCTTTCTACTTTACTCTCTAACGGTCCTTAGCTCGATTAAAGCTTATTTTAGCTTATCTAAGCGCTTTATAAATCTTCTAGTCTAGTTCTTACTAACCTTCTCTCTACTCTACGCCTCTAGTAGTTTATTTACTATATCTTCTACCTCTACTAGTCTAGGAGAAAACTCTTATAAATCAAGGTTAAGGATATATTAGATAATAGTACTCTCTTTAGCCGAGGTAAGCTTCTAGCAGTTAGGCTAGCAATCGTGTCGTAGTTGTATTCCGTTCGTATATCTTCGTAGGGTTTTAGTAGTAATATTAAAAGCTATAGTACTCTACTTATAGGTTTTAAACTAGCTATCTTAAAAGGCCTGTAATATAAAAGTAAGCCTGCCTTCCTTCTAAGTAGATTACGTGTTTTTTAGTTAAGACATAAGGTGTTAAAGGTTTATTATAGTTACTAAGATATTTCGCGAACACTTAGTAGTTATAGACACTCGGTAGTTAAACACGTTATAAGTAATTTAGATTTCTAAATATACTCTTTCTTTATCTCTTTTTTAGATATAATTCTCTAGTAAGACTAGATTACTTTAGTTATATAGTTAAAGCTTCTACTTTCTAAGGTTATAATTCTCTATTAAATTAATCTTATAATTCTAGAGCTAGTATTTAGAAAGAGTATATATATTCTCTATACTATATAGATATTTTATTATTAGCTATTCTACTAACCTATAAAGAACTCTTAGTAAGGTGTTCTAGCTTCTTAGAAGAGGTAGTACTAACCTTATTCTAGCTATATAGTTAATTTTTTAATTTAATATATTTATATTAGCTAAAGGTTATTATATAAGCCTTCTAGTTAATACCTAGATTATATTCTTAAATCTAGAGTATACTAAGAATAGCTTCTCTTAGTTTTATCTTAATAGTATTAAATTATATATCTAAATAGTATTCTTTAATATTAGTTTTTATTAGAATAGTTTACTAGTTAATTATTCTATTCTAGTAGATAATATCTTTTCTATTAATAGTCTCTAATTATTAGAGCTACTTAACTCTCTAGATAGAGATATTTAGCTTCTTTAAAGCTATTAGAGAAAGGAAATTATCTATTACTCTAGAGGTAATATATAGCTTCTCTTTTCTATAAGTAATTCTAACTTATTTCTTACTATCTATAAGTACTTATAGTATAACCTAGCTATTCTTAGTATAGGTTACTTTATATAATTCTACTAGTTAAATTAGTTCTTTAACTTTAAGAGTGTTTTCGCTTTTAAAGTTAGGTTTTAATACTCTAATAAATTCTACTAGACTACTCTATTACTATTTAATAAAATCTATTTAAATGTCTACTAGAAACTATATATCTCTAATCTCTAGTTCTAGAGAAGTAATATTAAGAGGCTCTAAGAATTCTTATCTCTTATCTAAGTAGATAGTTATAACGAAACTTAATCTATCTAACTAAAGGTATCGTTTCGACAGGTTGGTTACTATATAAAGGGGTTTATATCGTAGGTTGTTTACTCGAAGGTAAACTCGTTACTTATATAGAGTAGTTAAAGCTAAAAGGTATTAATAACTAAGTAAACTAAGTTAAGCACGAAGCTTCTATCTAATAGTAGACGTACTAGTCTTATATAGAACCTTCCTACTTATAGATCATTAAGGATCGCTTCGATCACCTATAAGCTA
Organism: Hymenoscyphus scutula; assembly: GCA_001399465.1. Taxonomy (NCBI): domain Eukaryota; kingdom Fungi; phylum Ascomycota; class Leotiomycetes; order Helotiales; family Helotiaceae; genus Hymenoscyphus; species Hymenoscyphus scutula. The sequence continues at coordinate 12,374 of LKTO01000132.1, read as the reverse complement.
GATTATACTAGCTTACTACGATCTCTTATAATCTATTTTAATCACGTGATAATATATTAAGGAAATCCTTAGATCGCTTAGCTAACCTAAGCGACCCGTTTATACTATAAGAGTATATAATAGTACTTAACCTGTTAGAGCGTCGCCTAGTATTTACTTATTACGTATTACTATATAATTTATAATAATAGTATCTAGAGACACCTAGAGGTATTTTAATTCTATAGTCTCTAGTCTAGTTTTAATATTTTAGAAGATAATATATTTAGTTTAGTTACTTAGAACTAGAAATTAATCTAATATAATTAGCTTATAGCCTCTAGTAGTATAGAGTATCTATAAATTAGACTTATTTCTACTAAGGTCTATCTATTAGTTTCTATATTTAAAACATCTAATAAAGGCCTATATCTTACTTACCTATAGTTTATTATTCTAGTTCTCTCTATTAAATAATTCTAAGGATTTAAGTTACTATAGTATTTCCTTAGTATCTAAGTAAGTCTTATAATACTACTATAGAGTAGTATTAACTTCCTCTACTTATATTCTATATACTTAGGCTGTAAGCTCTTTATCTAAGAGTATAGATTCTTTAAGGAATACTATTACTTATTAGATAGTAGTATTAGTATATTTTCTCTTATCTTTCTAGAGCTTCTTTACTTTCTTCTAAGTATACTTATTTAATATATATCTAGACTAGCTATATAAATAATATAAGTTCTATTCTTGTCTATAGTTATATTTATTCTAGGAAAGCTCTTCTTTCTAAAAGGTTTTTATCTAAGTAGTATTTACTTATTTATAATTTCTATTCTACTTCTAGTAGCTCTTTCTCTAGTATTTCTAGTAAGAAATACTTTTTATAAATTCCTATAGATAGTTATCTAGTTAAACTATAGCTTTAATAATTACTATAATAGAGTATAAATTTATATTTTATAACTTATTACTATCTTCTTTTATAGATAGGACTTTAGTTCTCTATAGAATAGTTCTATAAGAGTAACTATATCTTATTCTAATTTATTTCTATAATATTAGAACTTAGTAGTATAGTTAATAGCTAACCTAGTCTAGTATAGATCTAATAGTTTATATATAGCTATTCTAGTAGTATTAAAGTCTCTCTAAACGCTTAGGAAATAGCTATCTTAAATCTCTTCTATAATTTAAATATTAACTTAGTAACTTCTATTAATCTATCTATATCTTTATAGATAAAGAAGTCTTTAAGGTATAGTTAAGCCTCTTCTAGTACTAGTTCTCTAAGGTAAGAGACTATAAAGATAGGCTTTATATTATAGTTATTCTTAAATTTATCTATGTTAAAGTAAAAGTATATATCTATTTAGAGTAGAAATAAGTTAAGTTCTTATTATTTTCTTTAATAGATGTCTAGTATCTTAACCTAGATAGTCTTAAGTACTTTAACCTTATATAGTTCTAGTATATTAGATATACTAATATTATTATTATTAGGTTTAGTTATTCTCTAAGATATAGTTAATAGTATTCTAGTAGTAGCTCTACTACTAGCTAGTAAGTTAACTCGGCTAGTACTAGAGCTAGTAGATATAACTAGTTTTAGAGTAGTAGAGGCTATTATAAATAAACTTCTAAGCTAGATACTTAAAGTATAATAAAACTTAATCTATCTAATAAAGATATTATTTTAATAGGTTAGTTACTATATAAAGAGGTTTATATCGTAGAGTATTTACTAGAAGATAAACTTATTACTTATATAAAGTAGTTAAAGCTAGAAGATATTAATAACTAAGTAAACTAAGTTAAGTAGAAAGCTTCTATCTAATAGTAGATATACTAGTCTTATATAGAACCTTTCTACTTATAGATTATAAAGATTACTCTAATTATTATAAGCTAGATTATACTAGCTTATCTTAAGCCTTTATAATCTATTTTAGTTATATAATAACTTACTAAGGGAATCTCTAGATTACTTAGCTAACCTAAGTAACCTATCTATACTATAAGAGTATATAATAGTACTTAATCTATTAGAACACTATCTAGTCTTTACTTGTTATATACTAACACGTGATTCGTAACACTATAGTAGAGTGTTAAAAGTCTTTACATCCTCTTCTTACTAGCTAAGCTTTCTAGACCTAATTAGGCCTTATTGTTCTCGCCGCTTTTCTAAGTAAACAACACGCTTTCGTATATAAAACACTACACTTTTAAAGCTATTCAAGATGTCTTAACTTAAGTTATCTCCTACTATACGTGCGCGAATTATTGAACTCAGCTCTAAACGTTAGTCAGCTCCTCGAATATACTAAAAATACTCTTAAATCCCTCTTTCTATGATTCGATTAACTCTTAAAGCCTATCCTATAGGTATAAATAACTTTACTTTAAAACTATGATCTAGAAGACCTCGAGCTTTAATAGAAGAGTAGCGTGATCATGTATACGACGTTGTTAACTATACGAATCCTTATATTAAGATATAAGACCTTCTTTAAGAAGTTAATAATGATTGTAAAAAGAGTTCTATTTAATAGCTTTTAAGGGAGATAAATAAGAGGAAGTAGCTATAAAAGAAGCGTTTATTTATTACTTCTATATATATAAAAAAGCGAGTTAAGTAGGCTGTTCGATATTAAGCCTATACTATAAACGATTAGATGAAAGTTACTTAGTCTAATAAGTATACTATAGAAAGAGAGGCAGAAGTAAAGTCTATTTAGACATTTACAAGGCTACGAGATTAAGTAAAGGAGGGTGATGTATAGCCTGTTCGGTACTCTAGAAAAGGAGTAAAGAAGATGTTTTAGGCTACTTTTAGTTATAATAGAAGGACAGGCTTAGTCTCTCTTAATAGTGATCTATAAGCTATACGAGGAGGGGTTACTTTTTAGGTTATTCGTGCTTTATATTAAGCTTTTCTTCCTAATATTATAGTTAAAGGAGGAGAGTTTATATATAATAAGGCTAGTCTATACTATAGTACGATTATAAAGGATATACTAAGAGAGATAGTAATACAGGTGATAGAATAGCCTTCTTATTCTCCTGATTTAAATCTAATAGAGAATTTATAGACTTTAATAAAAGCCGAGTTTCAGTGTTTATACACTAGGCTTATTACACTACCTGATAGAACGATGAACATGCGTAATTGTGCATGAGTAGTAGAGCTAGTATAGTATACTATTAATAATAGGATTTTATATAGATTAGCTACGACTATAGGAGATAGAGTATAAGCTATTATTAACTCTAAAGGGTAGTATACAAAATACAAAAAATATAGCTTTAAAGTGTAGTGTTTTACGTACTTGGAAAAGCGGCGAGAACAATAAGGCCTAATTAGATCTAGAAAGCTTACCTAGTAAGGGGGAGGTGTAAAGACTTTTGACACCCTACTATATAGTAGCCTTAATACCTCTCTTTAGCTAAAGATAATTAATTATAATAGATTTTAACTTATACTATTAAATAGTACTTTTAGAAGTTAGTAATTAATATATCTTAACGTGTTTCACAAGCGAGTCGCCCACCTAACCGAGTCGCTCACTTTCCTAGTAGCGTACTATCTACTACCTTTAAATCATAATAGCTTAACACTACAACGTTCAATTACCTTCTCAAGAAGCTAGTTTCATTTTAGCAACCTAAGCAATCGAAAACAACGCGCTATTAACCGAACGAAGCACTACAAAGATTTACTAGGTTCCTCGAAAGACTCTCTCTAATCAATACCCTAGAAAGCCTCCACAACACGATTACTAGCCTAATTCGAAAAAACTTATAAAGCCAGAGGAGGATATAATAGTTAGATATATATTAGAGCTGGATTCGCAAGGGTTTTCGCCTATAAGGAATATAGTACGAGATATAGCTAAAAATCTACTAAGAGAGCGCAACGGAGAGCCTGTAGGCAAGAACTAGCTAGACAACTTTATTAAACGTATACCTAAGCTTAAAACTTAATAGAGTCGTTCTTATAATCGCTAGCAAGCTTTGACTAAGGATCCGCGAGTTATTAGCCTACAGTTTACGCTTATATAGTCTGTTAAAGAGAAATATAGTATTTAAGAGGATATTGTCAGGGCGTGTAGCAAATACTCGTGAATTGAACTACAGAGGTAGACTTTGTATAAGGACGAACAACTAAAGAAAGAAGTACACAAGAAAGCAAGACAGGCATCCTTATAAGGACGCCTGTCCTCAAGCCAAGCAACACGTGAAAACCAAGCGTACAACTAAGCGTACAACTAAGCGTGCATGTGAAAGTCATACGCGCATGTGAAAGCCATAGTCAGGGTGTAACCCCTGACAGATATCTACAACTTTAACGAAAGTAGCTTTATAATAGAGCTTATTTCGTCCTAATTAGTTATTACAAGCTTAGAAACGCGTGGGAAGCGAAAGTAAGTTCAGCTAGGCAATCGTGAGTAGGTTATAGTTATGTAGAGAGTTAACGTAATAGGATGTATAAACTTACCATTTATTATATTCGCAGGTAATATGAGATAACTAAGGCTATAACTAAGCGTAAAAGTCGTAAGAGGAAGTATATTAAGGGCTAAGAGATATTAACAGTAGGCAAGGTAGCTAATTTAATTACTTCTAAGGAAACTAGCGACTAGAAACAAGGTAAAGAGTCTAAGAAAAGAGTTCGCGCAGACAGATACTATAGCCGTTATAGTAAAACTAGGTATAATTCCTATACTTGTTAGGCAGAAATATTAGATATAGAAGATAGTAATATTTCCGAATAGTACTAGATAGCGTCTATAGTTCTAACAAAATGTATAGTATTAAGTATTTTACATCGTAATAATACTAGATTGAAAAAGTAGGCGACTCGCTTAAGTAGGCGACTCGCTTGTAAAACACGTTATCTAAAGAGGCTATAGTAGAATTAATAATTTTATATCTATAATTGATTATCTTAATAATTATTATAATTCCTCTAGAGAGAAAAGCTAATTACTAATTTATATATAACGTGGTTTACCACCGAGTCGGCTATATCACCGAGTCGGCCACTTTTCCCCACTCTACTGCTCTACATCTTTAACACGCGTTTTCTCAACCATTTATTATAGAAATTCAAACCTAAGAAGTACAAATCATTCTAGCTATAGAGGCTATTCGATCATCTAAAAAACTAAGCTAACGCTCTATAGCAAAGATCTATAAAGTACTACACACTACCCTTGCCGACAGAATCGCTAGCTGAACCTACCGCCTTAAATCTAAAGCCAATTATTACAAGTTAACTAATACTAAGGAGGAGACGATTATTCAATATATACTCGATCTAGATTCGAGAGGATTTACGCCCCGCCTTACTAGTGTTGAAGATATAGCGAATTATATACTAGAGTCGCGTAGAGGACAACGCGTCAGAAAGAACTAGGCCTAACACTTTATATAACAACGTCCAGAGTTAAAGACACGTTTTAATCGCGTTTACAACTTTCAAAGAGCCTTGTGCGAAGATCCCGAGCTTATTAAGGCATGGTTCCGGCTAGTAGAGAATATATAAGCGAAATATAGCATTCAAGACTACAACTTTTAGAACTTTAACAAGACTAGTTTTATAATAGGCATAATTAGCTCTACTATAGTTGTTACACACGCAGATCGACGTAGTAGAGGTAAAGCTGTTCAACCTAGTAATCAAGAATAGGCTACAGCAATTATATATGTTAATAGAGAGGGTTTAAATATACCGCCATTTTTAGTAGTTAAAGTAAAAAACTACCTTACTAGTTAGTATACTAAGAGCGGCCTACTACACAATTAGATTATTAAACTAACAAGTAATAGATAGACAAACAACAAGACAGGTCTAGAATAGCTATAACACTTCGATAAACATACTACTAGTCGTATAAAGGGCCTATATCAAATACTAGTATTAGATAGGCATGAGAGTCATGAATCAGCTGAGTTCTAAGAGTACTACAAGACATATAACATTATTACTCTTTTACTACCCTCTCATTCATCCCATCTAACCTAGCTACTTAATGTTAGGTGCTTTAGTATATTAAAACAGGCATATAGTCAACAGATTAAGATGTTTATTAAAGCCTATATTAACCACATTACTAAGGTAGAGTTCTTTCTAGCCTTTGTAGCAGCATATAGGGAATCTATAACAGCCTAAAACGCTCAAGCTAGATTCTATGGAGCTAGCCTAGTACCTTTCGACCTATAAGCAGTACTATTAAAGCTTAACGTAAAGTTACAGACTCTAACTCCCTCTAGACCCTCTACTATAAATTCCAACCCTTGGATCTCCTAGACCCCTTCCAACCCAGCCGAAGCTCTTTTATAATCAACTCTTGTTCAGAATCTTATTACCTAACACTAGGGGAGCTCTCTAACTCCACTCTTTAAAACAGTTACTACATTAGCGAAGGGTATAGAGCGAATGGCCCATGAGATGACCTTTTTGTCTACTGAAGTACGTACCCTTCAGGTAGCTAATGAAGCCCTAAGTAAACGCCGTAGAGTTAAAAAGACTCGTGTACATCAAGGGGGTGTACTTACAGTAGAGGATACACAGGATATTTTAACCCAGAAGCATGTAGATGAGCAGGTACAACGCGACTTACGTGCAGAGGGGGGTAATCGGAAGGAGGGGCAACTGTCTAGGCGACGTTATAGCACTTGCGGAAAAGCTAGTCATAATACACGAACTTGTTAATTAGATGTAGATATGTCTACTTCTTTAGATTCTTCTAAGTTATAGTTAATTTAACATATTATAGTTAATTTATTAGTACTTAAAGTTTAATGCTAAAGAAAAGTGGCCGACTCGGTGATATAGCCGACTCGGTAGTAAACCACGTTAAACTAATATTCTATATTAATCTTAGTATTTAGATTTAGCTTAATAAGACTTTAACTTCTTAATATAAGGTATAGAGTTTTAGCTTATAATTAGTAGTCTATTTACTAACTTTTACTTATCTTTAATTAGTCTTTATTTACTTTAAAATTTACTTATAGCTAGCATCTAAATTTATACTCTTATATAAATTTAAGCTTAAGCTACTACTAGTAATTATAATTCTACTAGCCTTTAATAAACTACTTTTAAATTAGTAATAGGTATTATATTCTTTTTATTCTTTATAGTAGTATATTAACTTATAAAAGAATTAGAAATATCTTTACTATAATTAGACTTATTATTCTATATAGAATTAGTATAGTTATTAAATTTATAATCTATATCTTTATTATAATTAGATTAACTCTTAGATTAACTTACTTAAGTACTTAATAAGAAAGTAAAACTCTAACTATAATTATAGTACTTAGTAACTTAAAATAAATAGTTATACTTCTCTTTAAGAACGTCTACCTCTAAACCTTAAATTAAATAAATTAGAGAAGGAGATAATTATTTAATATAACGTGGTTTATTAGGACCCTGCGTATATCAGGACTCTACGCACTCTAAAACCTATACAGAAAGCTGCTTAGTAAGCAAATCTAACTTTTTAGTTTATATATAAAAAAAGCTAAAATTGAAATTTTAGTTTTATTACTATATAAACAAGTAAAAGACAAAATTTCAGACGTTTACTAATTGTAGTTAACAATTCGCTTAAAATTACCTCTATATTCATGATTTATTTTTCATTTCTTTAATAACTAAGTGATTATAATTAGTACGCATCTAAAACTCTCTATTATATTTCTTCATATACTACTAAAACTAGCTTTTCAATTTTAGCTTTTTTCATTAATAGAATAAAAAGTTAGAGCTGCTTACTAAGCAGCTTTTTATATAGGTTTTAGAGTGCGCAGGGTTCTAATATACGTAGGGTCCTAATAAACCACGTTATACTTAATCTAGATATAAGAGGATTTATACCCCGAATAGCTAGTATAGAAGATATAGTAAATTATATTCTTATATCTTATAGAGTATAATATATTAGTAAGCTCTAGGTATAACGATTTAAAAATATTCTAGTAGCTTAGAGTAACCTTTTAATAAAGATTCTATAGTTTTTAATACTTTAATAGTTAATATTTAAGCTATTAGATAGTATAGTCGGCTCTAAATCTGTTCTATAAAAGTCTAAATCTAGAAAATATTAAAATACGATTTTCTCTAACTAATTACTTATAGTTACTTTAGATAATTATACTAGTACTATATTTACTTCTCTTATTTATTATTCTAAGCTTTTAGTTTTATAAGTACTAATATTTTTAAGTAGAGCTTTAGTATTCAATAGTTTTTAGTTAACTATTTACGAAACTATTATTCTAGTTTTAGTAATTAGCTATACTTCTATATTTTTATACTTTTATATATAGAAAGTTTCTTTATTAAATATTATATTTTAGGTAATAATTACTTAATTATACTATAAAATCTATATTTAGTAAATATTTAAGGCTATATAGCTAACTAAATAATCTATATTTACTCTATAGTTAATTTTAAATACTTATTTATTCTTTTTCTTCTCTCTTTCTTCTTTAATAAGTATACTCTTAATCTATAAATATAGATCCTGTTCTAGTTAGACCTTAGATTCTTTATTACTTAGTTTCTAAAAACTAGATTCTACTATTTAAAATAGTAGTTAAACTATAAAAGAAGTATCATATTTAGAGTCTTAAACTTATTTCTTTAGTTTAGACTTATATTATAGAGCTATATACTAGCTATTATAGACTTAGTCTAGAGTTTTCATAGTAAGTTTACTATAGAGAGTATGTAAATATATTATTCTTTAATCTCTTTTCTATATCTTTTAGTACTTTTATTTAGCTTATATATAAGTATTTATTAGAGTTAATTCTAAGTTAATTTAATTTTTTTCTACTTATTTAGTATATTATAAAGTTCGTTCTATACTAAGAGATTACTAATTTATTATTATTATACTTTAGTTTATATATTAAGATTTATCTTTTAAAGTTTTTAATTAGATAGTTTACTATTTTTCATTAAGTATTATAAATCTAAAGAGCTTTTTACTATATTTATCTTTAATTATTAAAAACTATTATTCTTTATTACAATCTAAAGAGAAATTAAAGAGATTCTAGAAGTATTACTAAAAGAGTCTTATACTCTTATTTTTAGAAAATTTTCTTAATATAAGTATAGAAAATAGTATAGTAAGTATACTTTATATAAAGTATTCTAGTAATTTTTATATTTCTAACTAATTAGACTAATACTTTTAAAGCTTTCTACTCTAGATACTATAAACAGCTATACTAAATTTTAGCTAAATTACTTTATTCTTTGAATACTTATTTATATTTCTTAAATTTATTAAAGTAAATATTATATAATCTTTTAAAGCTATAGAGTAGTCTTTAATTAATTTTTTTTAAAAAATAATTAAGTTTATATAATACTCTAAATCTCTAACTATAATACTTTCTACTATTATTCTAAAGTATAGTATATAATTAAATCTATTAATATAGTTTATAAGCGAGCTAATTATATTACCGAGTCGATAACTAAAAATACATATAAAAAACGTCTATATAACTCTAGTAAAATCTATAATTCTTAATTAAAATTAATAAAATTAAAACTTTTAATTTATTACTATATAAATAAGTAATTTTAAAATTTTAGGACGCTTACTAGTTATAACTAACGAGTCACTTAAAATTACCTCTATATTTATTAAAAAAATTATTTCTTTAATAACTTAGCCGTTATAGTTAGTTAGTATCTAAGATCTCTACTATTACTTATATACAATGTAATATAGTAAAGTTTTTAATTTTATTAATTTGTATTAAGAATTGTAGATTTTTACTACGATTAGACAGACTTTTTTTATATATATTTTTAGTGATCGACTCGGTGATATGATCGACTCGCTGATAAACCACGTTATACTAAACTCTAGACTTTCTAATTAATATATCTAAAATAATATTTAAGTTGAATTCTTTAAAAGTTAAATTAATTATATTAGAACTATTTTCTCTATTTAGAACGTTTTCTATAATCTAGATTTTAGTTCTACTTATTAAAATACTTATTATTCTAGACTTAATAGTCTCTTTATATAAGTATTAAAAGCTCTCTAGAATAAGTAAGTTCTTATTATTAATAAGATTAAGAACTTTATAATTATCAAATGATATTAAATTAGTAAGAGAGTATTTAGTATATTCTAATAAGAAACTATGGATTTCTAGTTTTAGAGCTTTATTTATACTTTTAAGTTCTCTTATTAGAGTAGAGAATAGAATAGTAGTACTTATATTCCTAAGCTACTTTAATTCTCAGAAGACTTTTCTAGAGTTCTTTCTAAGTTTAGATATAGCTAAAGAGTATTTTTTAATTTACTTTTTCTTTAGTTAACTCTAATAAACTATTTCTAGATACTATATAATTTATTTAGATTCTTTTCTATTTAGATTATTTCTTAAAAGTAGATTATAATTTCTAGTAAGTAGATATCCTAAGGTTTAGTACTTGATTAGTTTTTAATAGTATTTATTTTTACTTTTATATAAGTATTTATTAATTTAGTTCTTACTTTAATTATAGAAACTTTTATTTTAAGCTCTATTTTTTATATTTACTAAGATATTATTTCTTCTATCTAGTATTAAGAATATACTATATACTTTCTCTTCTAAGGTCTTAGATACTTAATACTTATATAGAATACTAGAGTGTATTTTTATAAGACTTTTAAGTAAGGTAATTTCTATTTCTAGCTTTATATTATTAATTATAGCTATCTTTTAACTAATAGTCTATATAGAAGTAATATAGTAAACTAATTCTAGAAAGCTTTTTACTATAAGTAGACTCTTAACTTTAGAGATTTAGAAGTTTCTAGCTTAATTAACTCTAACTTTATAGTATTTCTATCTAACTATATTTTTAATAGTCTTAGTAGTAGATATATATTAACTTCTAAGCTTATAAATAAGGTCTTAAGATATAAATTTTCTAGAGTATTAGAGAGGAGAATAGACTCTATTCATAGTACTTTTAATCTATAGAATTACTACTTAAATTTTTAACTATACTACTTTAAGTGTGACGATTCTTAAACTAACTAACTAAGGTAACTGAGTATCGCTAGGGTTTGTTCTTGTAAAGAGGTTCAATCGCAGACTAGTTGTTTACTTAGAGGTAAACTCGTTACTTAACTATAAAGCTGTCAAGGTATTAGTAACAATGTAATATTAAGTTGAGTATAAAGCTTCTATCTAATAGTAGACGTGCTAGTCTTATATAGAACCTTCGTCCCTTGCTAGAGTCCCTCGCTTAAGAGGACTACCTATGTTAGAGTCCCTCGCTTAAAGGGAGTTCTAAATATTAAGGACTCTAATGGCCCCTAAGGACTCCATCACGTGAGGACTCTATTACGTGATCTGTACTAACATAATGAGATCCTATACTAATGGCTTAATGCTATACTAGTACTTTACTAAGGGTTTATATATAAATAGTGTTCTAACCTGTCAGGACACTGCCTAGTCTTCACTTATCACGTGTTAACACGTGGTTTGTGACACTATCCCCTTCTTAGCCTAGTGTGTCCCTACGCTATTAGTTTTAACAAAACGACGACGTTGTTTCCTAACTATCTTTTCTCTAAACATGTTAGTCTCTTATAATAAATAGAAGTAGCGTCTAGCTTTAGCTCTTTGTATTAAGAAAGCTAATCGTCCTACGGTTACTTACTCCTACTGTTCACGTCATTCCCGCCGATGTTTCCTTTTCCTAGACGAATCGTCCTGTTATTCTGAGTACGTTTATGCGAAGAAGCCTTATAATACTTCTAGTTATTATATTATTACTTCGCAGGTTCTAACTAGAACCTGTAAACCTATATGTTGTTTCTTCTTTAGTCCTATGCGCGCGAAGAAACGCCTAACAACTGTTCCTCCTACCGATCCCTTTACTCCTACTCCGTCTGACTAGTTTCCTACCTTCGAGGTACCTACTTAGGACAACCTTCCTCTTGTTAACGCTTCTCTAGACTTTGTTCTAGATCTAGCGTTTTTCGATGCCTATCTTACTAACCCTACGCTATAGGTAGACTTAGGTTCTAGGAGTAGAATTCCTCTAACTCTACTAAATACTAGCTAATATTCTCTTTTAGTTTCTAAGTGTTCTCTAAATATAGGTAGTCTAACTATTTAATTAAATACTTAATCTTACCTCTAATAAGTTTATAGTTAAGAATCTTCTTAACCTTATACTTAGTATTTAGATTAACTAGCTAGATCTCTATAAGTAGAGCTAGTAGTACTTCTAGTAGTACTAGTTTAAGAAGTAAGATATAGAATACTAGAAAGATGTTTATTATTTTTAGTAGAGCTAGTTTATAATTTAAAGGTCCTTTTACTTA
>LKTO01000131.1:0-102991 GCA_001399465.1 Hymenoscyphus scutula | reverse complement strand
CTTCCAGGTTATCTAAATAAAGTCCTTCCCCGGACAGTCACCAATCTTCAAGGTCCCAATGGAGGTTCCCTCTCTACCCTCTTTCGTCGTTGCAGTTGCCGTTGCAGTTGCCTTCGCCGTCGCCGTCGCTGTTGCATCTACAACCTGAGCCTCTGATCCGCCTCTGATCCTGACGTTTCTGTCTCACTGACGTTGATATCGAGAATCCCCCATCCACCTCACCTCACCTCACGCTCGCTGCCTCGTCCTTGCATCCGTCAACTCTATCTGCTGGCTAACATCAAGGACGACTGCCTCGATAAGTCATAGCGCCCGCGCTTCAACCCCACTACCTTCCTCGACACGCCCTACTCCACCCTCCATTTCTGGTTGAAGGGAATGCCCTTCGGAATCCCCCTTTCCCCCAACAGCTGTGATCCCTTCTCCGATCACCCTGTCGCTTTTATGATCCTCAACTTGAAGGCAAACTCATATATATGAGGTACGTTTCCAGAACTCTGGCCTTCCTGGTGCGGGCGCCGTGCATCGTATTTGCCTGTGTCCAGACAATCCCCTCTCCCCTCCCCTCTCTCACCACTCCATGCCCCTCCTCTAATCTCATATCTGGACTAACCAAAGTATTCGGAAAACAGAAGAAATGGCTTTCAACCCACAACCAGGTCCATCCAGCCAGGCCATGCAGGGCGCTTCCTATCCCAACTATGGCAGTCCATCAACCAGCCAGCACCGTGCAACGAACCCACAATTTGATATCCTCGAGTGGTATCCGCAATTCCAGAGCTGCCACCGATATTTCTTAGACGTGGCCCAACACACCCCTCCCGTTCAGGCGTTGGCGGCGTTTGTCAATATCCAACTGCCCTTCCAACAACACCCCAATCCCGTCATGTCTTCGAATTCGCCCTCTCCACGTGCTGCTGCCCCAGATATGGGAGGACATATGGGACAAGCACGATTCGGGGGAAACCAGAATGTCGTCGGACAACCCCAGGCTTGCTCACTCATCCCTTATATAAGGCGACTGGTAGCGACGGGTCATGATTCGCCTGGCGTATTACATGGTTTCTTTGGCGACGATTGGGTTGGGGGCGTGGGCTCTTTACACGAGATTGAACGACGGAACTATCTGTTCGCAGCCAAGAGCACCAGTTGGATGAAGGTCAAGCAAGCTTATGACATGTCCCCCCAGGAAACGGTGCCATTCCTAAGACCTCTCAGCAATGTGACGGAGAATGAAATACAAGCTGCCGAGTCGACTTGGAGCGAGTGGTTGGCTATGCAGGACTGGATGTTGGGCCCGCGAGCGCCTGAGAGGATGAACCATTCTCCGATGGTGAAAAGGGAACCACAGGAATAAATGAATGGGAATTATATACTAGACGTGTGGGCTGTGGGCGTAGGGTATCGTTGGGCACAACCACGCTGAAGACGGGAAAACATTGGAATGCATTAGGAACGTGGCACGAATTATGAACTACTGTCTGAATACCTGTACTTGGGAAAAAACTTGTTTGGCTGGGGATTTTTTGGCTGGAACTTGGGGCGATTCCGTACAGAAACACGAGTTACTAGACTCGAAATGCATATCTTTTTTATTTATCCGATGATGATTTATTGGATGGTTTGCCGTGATTGTGTGTGAGCCAATTGATTTCCCTGCGAGTGTCGTACATGTGTTACCAAGGGTGTGTAGTTGAATGTACGTACTGAAATACCTACCTCTGATCGCAGGAGTATCCTACTTACCTTCGTTCCTCAGGTAGTAGGCGGATTCAGCTAAGGAATTTTTTTCGCACTCAAGCCACAGCAAAGTACTTAGCTGTAGAAAAGTAGAGAAAAGTAAGGAGAAAACCAGACGTAAGCTACATTCCTTAATCGAATGCGCCTTTGACCTGAGGAACGAGGGTAAGTAGAATACTTCTGCGATTAATAGTAAACGATGTCTATATAACCTATATTACTTAAACCTTCTAGAGAAGTCTAAGTATATTAAGCTAGAGAATTAGTATATTTAAGAGAATAAAATCTAGCTACTAGTAGTAAAATTTAAGAAAGAGTTAAGATTAATATCTACTACGACGAGCTACTACGCGACTGCACTATAAGGTTACGCTTTAGCTATAGTTGGATATTAAAATACTCTAAGGAGAATATCTATTATTCTATTAGTTAATTTAGATTCTTCTTATAATTTTATGTCTTTTTATAATGTCGTTATATTAAGATAAACTTATTTTCTTAGGGCGTGCACAGGCCTGATGCTTTTTCTGTCCACCGCGTACTGCCCATCAGCCCAACCTGGACTACAAGTAATCAGCATCTATCCCCCAAATAATAAATCACCCTTTTTTAGGAGTTCATCACCTCGGAATCATTTCTTCTTCTTTTCCTGTTAGCTCATTATCTGCATATCAGCCAACCTTTTGGGATCCCGTCGCGTCAAATGATGTTCCACGACGCGGAGCGGAAACTGCTTCAGTTCTCCCGAAGCCATATGCAGGAAGCCTACCTTTCCGAATCACATCTCCCAATTGATTTGAAAGTCTCGAGATTTTTGATTCATGGTGTTTAGGCAGCGAAGCAGTTTGCCTTGATTTTTCTGATACTTGGAAAGAGAGGAAGAATGTATCGAGTAGGGAATGGGAGTTGCCTTTACCTCTATTTCCCGCTTTTGTGATAGAGCTCGCGGTGAAATTGTTTCTTTCCTGCTAAATTTCTGCTTTCAAACCATATTTTTCTTGCTTCCAGGCAGCTTTATGTATTTGAAATACTTGTTCTCGTTGCCTCCGTTTCCGTTTGTTTCGAGTCCCGTCAAATTTGAGGCTCCCTCCCAGTAGAGGTTGTTGAGACGCGAAATCAGGCGTTGTGGCTTCGAGACTTCATGCAGGTAGCCATCCGAAGTATCATTTCTCCCAATGATTCTCCCAAATCTCTAGGACTTGATCCGAGGTGTCTAGGCAGGGTAAGGCAGCAGTCTGCTATTTTCCTTTTTTTGCTGTATTAGGAAATGTGAGAGAATGTTCGATAGTACGAGTTAGTACGATGTTGCAGCAGCAGCAGCATAGCAAACAGCTTCATCTGGGCAAACTTTTCAACGCCCTGAATTCTTTTGGACAATGTTTTCAAAATCCATTTTCCTCCCCTCGGATTTTACGCGTTTTTATCTTACACAATGGACGATGACCTCTGCGAATCCGAGTTCAGTACCAACCCTTGCTCAGACATCATCAAACACGTCGGCAGCTTCCAAAATGGGGGATCGGAAATTGAGAAGATAGCCCAGCTCCTCACCAAGCCCAAAATCAAACGTTCAGTGGAGTTTGATCCCTCTGAATTTTCGCCATCTACAGCAAATCCTCAGCTCTTGAAAACCAATCTACATCAGAGACCTACGAATGGGCGAACGACACAGTGGAAACTGCATTTTCCTCAGATCACTAAGTATGCCACCAAATACGGGAAAATTTCTGGCGGTGGCGGAAGACGAAAATAGGGATCAGATCACAATACAAATCGCCTCATGGCGGAAGGGGGCTAATCCTAACGAGCAATGGGTGCGCCCATTCAAGGAAGGTCTTGTGTTTTTGATCAAGGAGCCGATATTCAAGGCGCCAACGGATGGGAGAGTCAGTTTGATGCTTAATATCGTAAGTGATATGGTGCTGCTTGATGCGGAGGTTCATTATACTTTATATCCAAGTTCATTGGACAGGGTACAATTCTGCAACCCAACTGTGACTGCCGAAGCGTGGAGAATAGAGGGGAATCGTGCCGTGGAGAGAAAGGATTATCGGGTGGCGATAGAATGGTATTACCACTCCCTCCAAACACCCTACATAACCCGAGAGAAATTTAACACAAGGCTTATACTGACCTCGTCCAGCTACACAGCTGCTTTCGGGGTTTATCAAACGCCAGATGTACGAGCCGGCGAGGATTGGAGGAAGAAGGGGGAAGAGGCCATGGAAAGAAAGGATTACGACGAGGCGATAGAATGGTATACTGCTCTGCAAATCCCCAAACCCAATTGGAAACTCGACACTGCGCTTATACATCTTGTTTTTATCTAGTTATACAGCCGCCTCCAAATGTTATCGAACGCCAAACGAACGAGCTACCATTCTTCGCAATCGCGCTCTTGCATACTTGAAGGTCGAAATGTTCGGCTCAGCTTTAAAAGATACACTATTCCACCCTCCATCCCCCCTCCACCGCGAGCCCCTTCTCCATCCTTCATACTCTCCCGATTTTTCGGAAAGGGGCTTGTATCGAGCGGCTTTAACAGCATATGGTCTGCGAAGATTCGCAGTCTGTCGAACCGCAGTCAAACAGTTACAAGCAAGACACCCAAATTATGTTATTCCAGATCCACAGCCTCATTGCCTCGATAACCGAATAGCCGAGGAAAGAAAAGGGAAGTACGACTGGCAAGTTATGGTGAAGGAAGCGACTAGAATTTGTAAAATGAAGGAGACGAATCGAGCGCCTCCTGATTTAGATTTCGCGACTTTCGTTGGACCTGTCGTTGTAAAAGACTGCTACAACCGCAAGGAAAAGGGTCTTTTCACGAGTAAAGCTGTGAAGGCGGGACAATTACTGTTTTGCGAAAAGGCGTTGGCGTGTGTTTATAGGGGGACCCCGGGGGTGGAATATGACCACGAGGATACTTTTACGAAAGGAAAGTTGGTCTTGGAGATTGTCCAGAAATTGCGTCGGGACCCAAAGCTTCTGAGGGAATTCTCGACACTCTATAAAGATAATGATGTCCCAGTAAGCCACACGGTGGAAAAAGGGACGCTGCCGGTTATCGATTCGTAAGTACATGTTTCGTTTACTAAAGTTAGGAGTAATTCTGACGCCGCTTAGTTTCCAGGCTGACAAAACTGTCAAGCTCAATAGCTTCCCCTCCTCCTTAAAATCTTCAGAGCCTAGCAGCCCCGATTGCATAGGGTTGTGGTTACTAGTAGCAAGAGTCAACCACTCTTGCACAAGCAACGCTCGACGAGGTTTCATAGGCGATTTCCTCGTCGCGAGAGCAACAAGAGATATTCCTAAGGATAAGGAGATTACTTGGTCATACTATAAACTCAGACATGACATTGATGACGTGCAGCGAGAACTGGCGACAAGAGGATTCCAGTGCACCTGCGCGATTTACCTTGAAGGCACGAGCACCCTTCTTCAACTTATTACAAAACGTAAGAAGATTATTCAAACCCTGAAACTCACTATCGATGTATTCCGCGTAAACACCAAGAGAGCCGAGCAACTCCTCAGCGAGTGTGAGAAGACCTACCCCAAGCCCGCAACGGAGGTCCCACGGATCGAACTCGCACAACAATGTAGACGATTGATGGAATATTATCAAGTCTCTTTAGCGGAAAAGCGATCTGCTGTTTTCGCCATCAAGTATCTGGAATGTATCGGGTTTGTGATAACGGGGGGTGAGTTACCGGCCGGGAGAAGCAACGGTTTAAGGTTGTGAAATGGGGGTTGTCGTTGGATCCTGGGGTTACTGCTTTTTCGCTTTTGCATCAGGTATATGCTAATCATGCACCGCAGCTTGCGCAGCAGCTTTCGAGACATATGAGGTTGGCTTGGATGATGATTATTGGGGAGGAGTTTCCTTAGGATGTGTATAGGTTGAGATGGGAATGTAAATTATAGCTGTGTTGTTTTGAATTTTGAATTGGCTGATTTAGATGATAAACTAAAGTACTATCATAACTACGCGTCGTGGTCTTGAATATGTAGGAAGAGGCGACTGAGACTTGTAGCTTTTATTATTATGATATCATTGGGCCGTAGATTCCGGTTTCCGGGTAGATTGACTTGGGAATCAACCCCGCGACGTAAATATTTTCATTTTAAATTCTAATTTTAGGATAGAAGATTACTTCTGGATGATGAGGGGAAAATGGGTAGGATGTGCCAGTTTTAACAAGTCTTGCGATCGACAACAAAACGCCCAGTAAATACTTACAGTTGTTTACATCCTAAGATCGGATCAACTCAGAATATTCCCTTGGATGACTAGGATAATTGAAGTTACTTGCCCCCCTCCCTAGGTTTCTCCTATGTTGTTCTGACTGTTCGGGATAATATACCTATGGTACTTGGAATGCGGGAATAACAAATACTTTCGGCAGGTGCGATCTGAGGTATTCACTTTGTATGGTAGATATTGGAAAGTGAAAAGTTCTCGAATCACATTGTAGAGGTACCACACCTTGTATACCAGATATTGGTCGTGAAAAGTCCACGAATCACATTGTGGTCATTCACTCCACGCCTTTCATCGTGAACAGTCACAACAAAGATGGCCCACAACTGCCGGTACAAAACAAATCAAGACACTCAATATTCTAATAATCACAAAAAACTCAGCTTGAACCGCAAATATACCTCCATCAAAACAAACATCATGGGCAACCAACCATCCCATCCCCAAGATTTCACCAAAGAAGAGCCAGAATTCGGGACAGCAGAAATCGAAGAAGCGCTTCGAATCAACAGCCCTCTAATTATACCACGCGGTGGCTACGGGTTCGAAATCACACCATTCGAAAGACACCACCTCAATATCGCACCCAATCACAACAAAATCACGTACTACGCGGCCATGGAATGGGGAGAGTTGATGGCATTGGTGAAGGTGAAGGTTACGGGTATTGAACTGTTATTGGAATTGCATCGAAGTCTAGCGGAATCCTTTTATACTGGCACATACCGAGGTGATTTGGATTGTGTACCTAAGGACTGCGATCGTCAAGAGGCGAGGAGAAAGTTGTTGTTGGAATATGATTGGAAATGGGAGGTGAAGAGATCGGCGGCTTTGAAAATACAACCAGGTCGTGGATAAGCGATGGGACTTGAGTGATTCGCGAGAGTGGCGATTTCAGCAGTTTTTCTGATTGCGAGGGTTGGATGGAGTTGGTTGGGTTCCTTGAGGGAAGATATTTCATTTCATCTGTTTCCTGCTTTGTTGAGCAGACTGCCTTGAGAGATAGGGTAGGGTGGGCTATCAAATATACTAGTTCATGTGAGTGAAGGTACTGGATGATGAGCTGAGATAACTGGATCAAAATGGCCTTTGACAAACTAAGTGAAAATAGCCTGACACTAAGTAATAGAGGTTCTCATGACGTGTGTAAAAACATGATTACTCGTTAGGTAGTGTCCTTAGCTTTCTGGATCACGTGGTTTCGCCCAAAACACACCTTGATTAACCAATCAAACTTCAGGCCTACACTTCTTTCAATCACCACAACATTTTAGACTAGTCGCTTGTTCTGGGGAACAGCATTCCAGGCAACCATGCTGACTGACCCCAAAAGAATATTCACGGTCGCCTTGCGAATATACAGAACATATCTGAAAATCAAGCCATGAATAATTCACAACCTAAATGTTATCATCCTGTCCGGATTCTGCAGACCTTCCTCTACATAAATTAACCTCTAACCTTTCAGGATGGGTCAACTTCAAAGCTCCCAGACAACCATTTTTGCAAAATTCAGAACCACGAATTTGGAATTTTCAAAAACAAGCAGCATGTCTTCATCATTCAGCGACATGTCTGATGAGTCCAACATATCAAGTACTCGAGGGGTCGATACGCTACCTTCTCTTCTTATGAAGTTCATCCAAACAACCACCAAGCACCCAGAATACCAACGCGAACGCAACCATATCCACACCTCGATCATCTATTCTTACATAATTGCTGTCTCCATGCAATCCGCAACCGTACCCAGTACGCCACCTTTCCGACGCAACATCGGCCTCCGAGATCTTGCGCAGCGTCTCCATCTCTGGGAGGAGGATGTTGTCCCTCAGGTTCATAGCGATGCGCTCAAAGCTATTAATCTGCTTGATGAGTACATTCGCAATGCTCTCAAGGAAGAGATGAACTTCATCGAGGCAGTGGAAGCCAAACAAAAACAACGACCAAACAACCAGATCGGCGGACTATTCGGGGACGGCGAAGCACCTGCCAGTGAAGTAAAGCGAGAGATGGCTATTCTAAGATATCAATCCTGCCTTGTACTTGAGCGACTAGCGAAAATGGTGCACGAGCAAATCAAAAGCGGCGACTTGGAGGGCGAGGAGGGATTGGAGATGGATGATATTCGAACCTGCTTACCGCAACTCCTCATACAATTTCTTCCGAAACCAAACAAAGTTCAACTAACTCCTGGACTCGACAAGGATCGCACTGAAGCTTTTCTGGCTGTTGAGAATTACCGACACT
The DNA here is from genome assembly GCA_001399465.1 of Hymenoscyphus scutula. Lineage (NCBI taxonomy): Eukaryota > Fungi > Ascomycota > Leotiomycetes > Helotiales > Helotiaceae > Hymenoscyphus > Hymenoscyphus scutula. The sequence goes on along the minus strand of LKTO01000131.1, from coordinate 94,737 downwards.
CTGTTAATGTGTGCACTGAAGAGTTGTTACAAATCATGAACGCCGATTCTGGCAGCGCTGCACTTCAGAAAGGAGTTACCAAGTTGTGGGATATCCAAACGGAGTATGAGAAGATGACTCAAGCCCTGGACCAGATGCTAGAAAAGCAGAAGCAGAAGGAATGTGATGTGGATTAGTTGTGAGCGCCAGAAAAGCTGAGAAAGGAGTTCGGTTATGGCAAGCGAGTGGCGTTTGTGATGGCGATTCTTTTGTACCACATCTTTCTCTTTCACTCTCACATTTGATACAGAACAGAGTAGAGAATATTCTATTACCATATAGAATTCAATACAACTGATATTGTCAAACCAAACCACTTCGCAAATGTGAAAATCCCACTACTGATGTGAAAATTTTATGAAGTGAATAAGTCTGAACAAAGAAATTGATTCATCTGAAGCTGCGCGGTGGCTATAATTGTTTGTTCTAAGGTGGGCTGAAAAATAACCAGTATTATGCCAGCAAAGAAAAATTTACATAATTCCAAGCAATAGTAGGTTTTACTGGGGTCTCTAATGTGAACAAAGACTACCAACTAGTTTCTTAATAATAATAAAACCAGATCCGAAGACTATACAAAATCAGAAAATTTTAGAGTAACACCTTGAGTCAAGGCTTCCTAACATTCATTCTCCATTCAATTTCCAGTTTTCCATCGCATAAATCCAATAAGCTGCATCATTGCCCCCTATTCAGCGTCCTAGGGGTTAGTCTCCTCCCCGACCACGGGCGTTGTGGCGTGATCAACTTTTGATCTCCGAAAGTGTGGAGATTTCCTGGTAGTAAGAAATTCTTGGAATCTCCTAAATAGTACAGTAAGTAAACAACTCGATATTCTGATCGACTTTCTTTCGTATCTATCACGAGAAGATCCCTGACTTATACTTCGGCACTTTGGCGCGGTGACATGGGACCCTGCGAGCATGCAGCCAGCCGTGTGGGGAAGTGCCATTTCTAGAAAGTCTCACCAAAGATTTCCACTCTGACAAGAAAAAAAAACCACCCGGGGAAACCAATCCGAGAAACATCGCACGAAATAAGTGGCTGTGTTGTCAAATTGACCAGCGAACACAAGATCTTGTTGGCATCCTACCCACCAAATTCAAGGCACAAAAGCCAAGCATCTCTCGCCCCTCTTCTTCAACATTTTGCCCAACCCCAGCGAATCCACTTCTCGTATTGGGACGATTCCTGCCAAAAGTGACATCGATGATCTCACACACGTGAGGTTTGTTTACAAGGGGTTCAAATCTATATAATGAACTCTTTCGCCAGAAGCTAAATGAAACCACTCATCTATCACGCAAAAGCATCTCATCTTCCAAGATAATCCTCAAAAAAATCTCAGCTACTCGTTCTTCCGTTAACCCCAAACATTCTCAAAAACTTTAAGATGCTTTTCAACTTTCTCGCTGTTACATTCCTTTCGGCTGCATCAATATCAGCAGCACCAGTTGAGATTGAAGCTCGTCAAACTCCAGCAGTCGAAGGCTACAGCTGGTCAGTGACGGACTGGCAAGCAGGATGCTATAAATCTATCTGTACATACAGTTTCGACATCACTGGAGCAGCTCACGACCCAAACATTCCATCTTTCTCAGCTCGTTGCGACAGCTCGGCAGGCGAAGGAGCTGATTACACCCCATGCGGAGTCAACGACGGAGGACCCGAAAACAGAGATGTTTCCGCAAAATTACTACCTGTCAACGAGACTGGAACTGGTGCTCATATCCAAGTCAGCTATAAGTGGACAGATTTAGAGCAAGCGTAAGTCTCTTTCTACTTTTTGAAGAATCATGAGCCTGAAGCTAATGAGAAACAGGAGCACATACTACAACTACACAGGCCGTGCAGTTGCATCATACAACAGATTTGTGGCACTTCCGGAGAACTTTACTATCACCCCAACTGAAGCCTACGGCGTCGCATGAATGGAGTGAGGAGAGGATGATGAATGTTGGAAAAGAATAACGATTATGTCTGTACAAGGGCTAATATGTATTGAGTGCCACCGTTTGGTGAGGAACAGTGCACGGCCTGGCACTCAATATACAAAAGAATAGATAATTTTAATATGGCGAGGGCAAGCATGGGATTTAGATACTAAGAATTGATATGAATCCCGAACATTACACATAACAACTTTACACTTTGATCCCATTTGACATGAATTAACGCACAAAGTATTCCTTGAACTCAAACTTTGTGAATAATGGAAAAGTCTTCTTCATAATCCTACAACAAACGACCACCAATCTCACCCTGCATCAGAGTAAGCAGCTCCATCCACTGGCATCTCCCTCGGTGACCATCACCTCTTCCCCTCCCCAGCTGCTCTATAAAACTCATTCCTAAACCCACAACAAACCTCCTGTTCAGACTTCACCCTCAACCCAACAACCTCTTCATAATCCTACAATCATCTCAACCTATCACAACCATATCAGCACCCGCAAAACCGCCATATAGCATCACCCCCACACTCCTTCAAACAAGGAAGCTTCCACCAAGGAACCTCATTAACAACCGCCTCCTTCTGGTCACGAGTATCAAGACCCCTCCCCTCTTCCCCTTCATGAATAACATCCAACTGACTGGCGTCACTCGGCAATCTTGACAACCCATTTTCCTTTGGAGGGGCAAGAGTTTTAACCGAGGCAGGAGGCTTGGACTCAGTGAGAGGACGACGTCTGGTGTGCGAGGTGACGCGCTTGCGGAGGGGCGGTGTTGTTGACATGTGATTTGGATTTCTTGGGGTAGATAGGAGTGTTGATTTGAATATTCAGTCTGGAGTCTGAGGTTTTGGGATCGTTAAGTCTCGAAATGGTGATCGTGTCTGATGTGATGGGAGAAAAGAAAAGGCTGTCAAAGAAATAGGAGTTTGGCCAGAACAACAGAAAAACTTTCAAACCTTGAAAGGAAAAAACGTTGTGAATCATGCAGTGTACAGGATACGAAGGTAATACAGACCAAGAATCTGGGAGTAATAGGGAGTTGATGACCCCAAACTCATCAAAGATCCAACACAAAGTGCTTCAAGGCTGAAAATATGAATCCGTCAAATCGCTCTTTGATTGTTATTTACAAACTAGAAGGAAACAATGGTATCTTTCATGACAAAATATCTATCATCCCTTTCGCTGTCTCCGAGCCATACGCTTCTTTTGAATAATTTGCGCCCGTTTTGCCATACGTCCATCATCATCAGCTGCTGGTGAGCCAGCCTTGGCAGGTGCTACAGGCTTTTTATTCCGCCCGCCCGCCGTTTTTTCCTGCCCTTTTCCACCAGGTGACTTTGGGTTATGAGAAACCCTCTCGAAAGACTTCTCGGGTTTGACAGGAGCGAGGGGTCCACGGCCCTTCTTTCCTACCATACCTTTACGAGTCTTGGCCATGATCGTATCTTTTCGCAAGACCTTCTTTTCCTTAGGTGGGGCTTCACCCTTTTCTCGAAGCTCGACAACTTCTTTTGATCGCGTTCGTGCCTTTTCTTCTCGCTCCTTTCTTCGTGACACAACCTGGGCATTCTCAATAGCGAACTCCACGATTAGCCGTTGCTTCTTTCCGCTTCCGCTTTCGAGCGCATGTCCATTCAGCCATCTTAAACCCATCAATGCCCATCGGTGAGAGCTATATTCAACAAATCCATAACCACGACTTCGACCCGCACCACTTTCTTCACTGACTTTTGCGCCCTCCCTGCCTTCGAAAACGATCTTTGCCTGTCTGACAATACCCTTGCCCTTTGCTTTTCTCTGCTTCTCTGAATCCCGCATCTCATCACCCCCACGAGCTTCCTCCTCTTTAGAAAGTTGCCCTCGGAGGCCCGACTTGACATCCTTGGCAAACCCAACAACTGCCTCTCGAGCTAGTGCCTTGAGAGCTTTTGAATCGACGTTTCGGGGAAGGTTTCTTATCGAGAGTCGTGTTAAACTGAGATGTAGTGTTGGATTATTTTGAATAAGCTTCTTTCTTTGCATAGCGCTATCCTCTCTCATCTTAACTTCGGATGGCGCAAGTGCATCATAGAGTGGAGTGCCCTTTGCGACTGTGCCTTCTGACAAAAGATACAACTTTCGCTTATCTTTGTCCCGATCGGTTCGGAAAGTTGTGCCCTCCTCGGTCAACTTGACAGCCTGATCTCGCTCGACAGCTCTAGAAATTTGAAGAATGCGTCCTTCAATAGTATACAGTCCACCTGAATCGGCAGTTTCGCTTTCGAGAACTGAGTGCTTGATCTTTGGCGCGACAGCTTCTCCTTTTTTAGTTGCGTTAGCACCGCTAGGTTGGTATTTTGGTGCCCCACGGAAACAAGCATCTGCATCCTCAACCTTGAAGAAACAGACGAATCCAGTTCCTCGAGGTCGATCGGTTGCGCGATCCATCACGACCCTAGCATATCGCACAGGACCAAATTGATTAAAATGTTCTTTCAAATCGGGGTCCATTGTCGTAAATGGCAAATTGCGAACAAAAAGCGTAGAAGAATTGTCTGTGATCATGACTTTTTCGGGGCGTTTTGGTGCTTCGTTTTCGGATTCCAGGCCATCCAAATCATCTTCATTGTCGTCCTCCTCGTCATCTTCTTCCTCGTCATCCTTATCGTCATCCAGGTCGGATTCATCTTCTGGTTTCTTGTTCTCGTCGTCTTCGTCCTCGGATTCCAAGTTCTCCCCGAAACTCTTAAAAAAATTGGCAACGTCGTCGTCCACATTGTTAGATTTCGCGGCTTCAACCTTTCCTCCTCCCTCATCATCGTCATCACTCAGGTCTTCGTCGTCGTCAGCATCAGAACCAGCAGCCTTTTGCTTCTCCCACAACTCCTTCTCCACAGCCCAATCAACAGCCAGTTTTCTTCCATCAACTGTTATGCCATTGACTGCCTGTAGTGCCTTCTCTGCATTTTTCTTACCCCGCATGACGACGAAACCGAAACCTGCTTGAGTGTCCTTGACTTTTGGGAGTGTTGATATCTTGACCTTGCCAAACTTTTTGAATAGCTCTGCCAGTTGTTCCGGAGTTTTGATACTCCAAGGAAGATTTCGAATGATTAACTTGGGAGACTTGCGAACTTCTGCCATCTTTTCCTCGCGAGCTTTTTTGAAAGCAGCTGCATCTGCAGCAATTGCACTCTTGGGCTTTCCATCCGTTCCTTTGCCTGCGACTTCTCGGGATCTTGGTTGGGCAATCTCGATTCGCATCTTTCGACCCAGGAATGATTGACCATTGAATTCTTCCACCGCCCGTTGTGCATCCTCCGCGTCCGCAAATGTGACGAATCCGTAACCTTTAGATTGCTTGGTATCTGTGTCCATCACCACCGTAGCATGTTTGAGGGGGTAGTTTTGCGAAAACAATTCGGTCAATTTGTCGCTGGTAGCAATGGCGGGGAGGGATCGCACAAAAAGCGTTCGGCGGGCGGCAGCGTTGGTCTCATTCTTTGCCTTCTTGAGGGGGGGTTGCTCATCGGATTGCGAGACTGGGATGACTGCTGTCTCCTCGTTTTCCGTGGCGCGAGATCGTTTGGTGGGCGCCATTTTGAAGTGATTGTTGAGTTTGTACTGCAGCTTCAACCGCCAAATCGAAAAAAAAACTGCTATCGATTTGCTCCTGCTCCTCCACTACCATGATTATGCCGAAGATCAGGTGACGCGGCTAAATCTCAGAGAAAGGTTCGAACGCTAGCGCGGGCCCATCAAAGACATCTCCGATCCTTTGCCCTGGGCTGTCCACCCCATCCCATCCACCCTCAGCTCACGACAACAACGACGACGACAACATACGATACCCCCGATCGAGCCACGATACGAATCATATTCACGATACGACTTCACTTGGAAGACATTGCATGGAATAGGAACGATCAACTTTGAAGCGCCGCCTGGTGTGCACCGTGGGCGAATTGCGACCGTCTCACTTTGCACTGCCAACCCAGCCCTTCGCTCATCCCTCGCCGACGACGGACCCTCGAGCGAATCCACAATCCGATAACTTCACCGCACAAGACGCAGACGTGGGAATTATTTGAGTACGGAGTAGTAGAGAACGCTCGCTGCCACACGGGTTGCGACGCAATCGACGCAGAATCAATCTTTCGGATTCACCCATCGCCGCCTCGGCCCCACGACCGAATCACCTTTAATCATCAAGCCGGTCACCCTCAAAACAAGACATCGCAGACACTCTTTGTTAGCACAATCACCGCCGAAATACCTGATCGTGAACAGATATCGACCCTCGATATGCCTTCTGATCATCCACACACTCCGGAAAGCCCTTCTCAAGTCTCTGGCGCTAGCGATCGTCAGACCAAAACTTCAACGTCACCCCAGTTTACGAATTCCCTTCCGACGCCCGCACACAGCATTAACGGTAGTATGGCATCCCTAGGAGTAGATGTAATGGCGGAAGGATTTGCACACGACGATTCTTCGAACAAGCGCAAGCGTGCTACTGAAGATAATGGTGATCGGGAACAAAAGAAGGCCCACCTCGAAGATACGAGCAAGCTTCGGATAGAAGACTTGCATTTGGATGTTGGTGAAAAGTACCTCCTATGCAGAACTCGTAAGGATCCCTTCCCTCTACGAGATCTGCTCTCGGTTCAGCCCGTATAGGCATAGTATAGCCATGTTCTCTTGAAAGTACTTGGTTAACATGGACTTAATGTGCAGCACACCCTAGAGTGAAACCTCAACTTTCTCAAGACCTATTTGAGCTCTACTCTTTGCATGATATCGCAAAGGACGTAGCACGTACGAAACCCGACGGCACCAAAAACGCCCTACGAAAGTCATACAAGAAGTATCTCAAACCTATTGCTGGGGCATTTGATGCGGTCAAGAAGGATCAAGACGCCCCGGATACCCTGTTTGCATTATTGACACAGCCAGACGATGTGTGGGAAGCAAATAATGTTCTAGGACAAGAGATAGGCAAGGGCTTAGGGGATTCAGTAAAGGCGGGAATGGCACAGGCTTTCACGATGGCCAAAGGAAAGATACCAAAGAGGGAGTGGGATGAATCTGTACTGGGTACGTTGCCTTCGGCGACTGCACCAGACTCAGCGAGTGGCCTGCAGAATGGATCGAGAACGCCAGTTCCCCAGAATGCAGCTGTTGCACGCCCAGGGATGAAGGCAGAAAAGCCTCGCCCCCAACGTAATGTCAAGAAGCGCTCTTATGGCGACTCAAGTTATGAGGGATATGGGGAAGGCTATGTGGATGATGACAATCAAGAGACTGGATATTCGACGGGTGAGGGAGATGATCGCGGGGGTCGGAAACGGCCGAAGAAGGTTGGTTATTTGCGACTTGCTTTGTGTACATGGCTAATCCCAGTGAAAGACTACTCCCCACAGTTACCAAGGTCCCATGCGACAAACTTATGGCCCTGGGATGGTAGGAGTGTGAATCCCACATATGGTTGAGTTTTTCCCGATACTACTCAAGGAAGGTCGCGGGGTATCGGGCGATGACCGTGTAACAACACATACAAAAATTGGCCTTTTCGAAGGCAAAATGGCGAAGCTCGTTCCATGGATTAGGTTGACATACCGTCCGTGGCAGAGCATCTTTCTGTCCCAAGCGAAGACCATAAGAGTCTATTCCTAATGGAAGTTGATGGCACGCCCAATTTGTGGCGGCCTCTGGCGTTGCTAGTTCGATTTTAGCGGGACACCCGGCGTTATGTAAATGGATGGAAAGAAAGTGGTCGACTGTATTTACCTAGGTAATTAACGGGCCCCAAGTTGAGATTGATGAAAAAATACCCCTTTCAAAATGTCGAGATATAAAATTCCCAATTGCTAGTAATTGTTGTTTGGTGATATCGTGACGGTCAACAAGACCGATGGTTGGCTTCTAGTTCAAATGACCTTGTCTCCTTCGCTCCTTCCTCTCTGTTGCCAAACACATCTCATCGGTGTTGGAATTTCTTACCCAAAGGGAAGGAGTGAGCCACGATTTCATCACTCGCTTCCTAGAGACCTGGATCTAAAGTAACCCAGACCTTTTGTCCCGCACATTACAGGTACACCAGTCGTTATTCAATCGTGACGGCCAGCAGAAGCCTTCGGAGAATCATCAATTGTTCTAAACCACCTAGCACAACACACCCGATTATGTTAGTTAGTTTCGAATAATAGGGGTTTACTTTTGTTATTCTCTTAGATCATTACTCACTCCCTGATATCTAGCTACTCTCTTCAACTAGGACTTTTTTCACTGTAATATTTTCTCTCTAACTTTATAACTTATATAGTCTTTACTGTATCCACGACTTAAAGAGTATAAAACATGTCTACCTCTATAGAAATCTTAGTATATAGAAGACTACTCTTAATACTCGTCTTTAAAGGGATATAATAAGTCTAAAATTTTAATAAAAAAGTACTATATATTTTCCTATATAAGGAGATTAGTTTTGAAAGCTAAACTTAATATAGATATTAATCTTATTAAAAGTATTACTTAATTCTCTACTCTATAAACACGTTTTAATAATATTAATACTAGACCGGAAAGTAAAGTTTTAATATTCTCACTTAAGCTAAAGAGGTGTCTATATAGTAAACTAGAAATTTAACTTAACTATAACTATTAATATTTTTATATAACTACGTTAGAATAAAATGTAGGTAGATACTTAGTCTTATTCCTAGGATTTAAACTAGAGTATATATACGTATTCATTCTCTTATAGCTTAGATAACCTTCTCTTTCTTATATATATATTTTTCTATAACTCTAAATTCTTCTAGAGTTATATCTTACTTACTACTTGTCGAAATAAGTACTAGAAAAGTATATTTTATAACTAGAGACTTCTATAATACATTTTAAGCTTATAAAAGATTTTAGTTAAAGATACTATTCTTATATTTTATATAAAAGGTTTTAGTTTTTTATAGAACCTCTCTAAATAGATATATTTCTTATAAATTACTTAGTAGAGTAAACGATATAACTAGACTGTTTTTCTATATATAATAAGATTCTAGCATTATTGTATTAAGGATAGTGTTATAAGTAGATTTCAAAAGTAAAGATTTAAGATAGAGAAAGTAGCTTATACGAGAAGAGATTCTAACTTAGGTTATAAGACTAGTACTTAAATAACAACAGCTTAAAATGTGGTTCCTTCGGCTACCTTACCTACCTAGGTACCTACTTCTGATTACTTTTCATTGGAGTTAACGTAACATTCTTCCCTCAACATTTCTTATGTATGAAGTGGACGATTTTTCCACCGATCGGTCGGGTAGAATCGAGAGAAGGAACGACTATAAGCTCAAATATCAGATGCACGCTAGGAGTCTAAGCCGCTTCTTCCCTCGACCGCAATCTTTCCACCTAAGTTCGCTTGACAGCAGGAGTAAACGAGCAGACCCAATATTACCTATAGGTAGGACCTGTCTTGGAAAAGGGGAGGAAGTCACGACTGGCTTATCGCTTATCGCGTCCCCTCGATCCCCTGCAAAATGAACCTGGAAAAGCTACAAGCTCCACGCTCAACGCGTTTCTATTCAGCACTGGCAGTACAATTTCCACCACTTCACGTCATGTTCACAACCTATACCAATTGGACCATTGCGTGTCTTATTCTTGGAACTGCTTTACTAATACCACTCATCATGGGCTTATTCGGGGGAAACCAATTCAATGTGAAGGGCAAGGTAAGTTTCGTTCGACGGAGCTCTAACTGCTGCCTCGAACTCTACCATTCCTCATCCAAGGCTGACAAGACCCGTAGACAATTCTGCTCACCGGTGCCTCGGAGGGCATGGGAAAAGCTGTTGCAAAGCAATTGTCTGCCAAAGGAGCGAACATAATAATCATTGCACGCAACCAAGAGCGGCTGGAAACGGCCATTGCAGAAACCAAGGCAAAGCCCCTCCTTCAAAACCAAACCCCTTGACAGCCTTGCAATACTAACCCTTCTTCCTCACCAGGCATCTGCTTCATCCCCATCTACCCAGCGGTTCCACACCATATCTGCCGATCTCGCCGTGCCTGAGGGTGCTCTCAAGGCGCTCACCGAAGCAATAACCTGGAATGGAGGAAACAGTCCTGACGTCGTCTGGTGCATCGCCGGTTCGTCCCACCCAGATTTCTTCATCGATACACCCATTTCGCGACTGCGCCAGCAGATGGATGTTAATTTCTGGGCGGCTACGGAGATGGCACACGGAATCCTGAACGAATGGCTCAGCCCCGCGGGTCTGCAGAAAGCGGAGGGGCAGAAGGAGCCTAAACACTTGATATTCACGAGTTCGGTGGTTGCATTCTATCCCATCATAGGATATGGTCCTTATTCTCCTGCCAAGGCGGCCATGCGGAATTTGAGCGATGTGTTGGTGCAGGAGGTGCAGTTGTATGGGGGTGGTGATAGAGTCAAGATTCATACTGTGTTTCCTGGGGGCATTTCGAGTCTGGGGTTTATCAATGAGAATCTGAGTAAACCTCAAGTCACGAAGATTTTGGAGGAAACAGATCCGGTACAAACTCCTGAGGTTGTGGCCGCCAAAGCTATCAAAGGGCTGGAAAATGGCGAGTTCATGATTGTGGTTAGTTGGGTTGGAATTCTGATGAGGGCTTGTTCCTGGGGCTGGATGAGAAAGAACAATATGTTGCTTGATACGATTATTAGCTGGATTTCTGGGATTATCGGATTCTTCGTCAGAATGGATCTTGATGGGAAGGTTCGGAAGTATGGAAAGGATCATGGCCATCCTAGTACGTATCCGCCAAAGCAGTTATAACTTGGTCTGGGCTAAAAATTTGATCCTCTACATCGTCAAATAGTATTTGACCCCGACCCCTATCATAGGCGAGCCTCCTCCTTCACTCGTAAACAATTGGAAGTCGTCAGAGGAGGTCGGTTCGTTCTACCGCTGAGCTGGGTTACATGCATTGCACGGTTCCACCTGGGGCAGTTCCAGCAACCAAGTTAAGGTTTCCTGCAGCAAGTGGAGATGTTCTGCTTCGACCAACATTATGTCTGTTCAAGTGAAACAACATTTTATGGTTATCATTCACCGTTCATCGTTCGTCATTCATCGTTCTTCTGCCATTCAAACGATTGAACTTTTGTTGTGTCATTACCTTGCCAGTGGTTATCGTGACGAGTTATTCGGGGAGTTGATTCGGTCGACAGTTATAGTGGTGGCTTACTTCGCCCCGACACCACCAACACCACGGCGTGCGAATCATTTCACAATTCCAACTCCTGAGAACTTTAATCGTAAGGCAGCCGTATTTTGTTTATCGGGCGACGGTTCATCTGATCTTTTGAGCGTCTGGTTAGAACGAATCGTTAATCTGCCTTTGCACCACCAACTTGGGCACGATGATGGCATATGGGATTCTGGACGGCGATCAGAGGAATACCGCCTCAGATTGGCATCTGAAATCTTTACCCGTCCAGTACTAGAGTACTCCGTTTCGTATGGCAGATGATGCGACGATTTACGCGGGCGGATTTCCTGCAACCTCCATCACCCAAAATCTTCGGCGCACCCGCTAGCATTGTGTACTTACTTACAGGTACCTCCGTACGGGGGCTACGATGGCAACACGATTTAATCGATGATGTACTTGCCGCTGACCATGTGCGTGGGACTTGCATGTTGGATTTCGTTGCCATGAATCCAACCGGATGAGGAGAAAAGGATAGGGGTAAAGTAGGGGTGATTGATATGGAAAGTCCATTGCGATTTGTTCATCATATAGACAGGGAAGAAGCACACCCGTCCGGTTCCAGACTCGGTAGATTTCTTCATCGTACAGTACATTTACGACCTGCAGTGCACTGCGCTGGAGGAGGAGGTTCTAACCGCTGGCCCCCATCTCGACTAAATTCTTCATTGATGTTCACCATCAAGAAGACATGGAACATAGAGCAATTGGAGGTGGAACGGATTGACGCCTAAACCAAGCCTCAAGGTACAAATGCCGGTGAGAGAATTAAGGTAAGAAATAACAACGGTATGTAAGAAAAGCCTCCATGAGATCTTTTTTCTTTTCTCTTCTTCCCGTCCAATCTGTGATCCGGATGGCAGCGGAATGGCGTCTTTTTTTGGTGCTGACAGGCGCGGCTGAGGCCAGAATTCCACAAAATTCAGGGTTGGGACGGACCTGATGAGGGTATCACTGACAAGCCCCCAATAATTGGGCCACTCAATGTCTCGCTCCACCTGGCCACCACCGCTCTTCTCTCCCCCTCCTCGGGACAAAAACCCCTCCTGGGATGGAGACCTAAGATGGTATTTGAGGCACAGCATTCCTCAATTGGCCAATTCGCGAGCATGCCTGTGGTGCAGCCTATCAGCCTCCCAATTGTCACTATTTTGGAGGAGAAGGGACAAGGGGTGTCTCCCCTCTTTTCTCTTGTTACCAGGGCTTCAGCTCAACGTCAATCAGCCCTAAACTATCCCCCCTTGATACAGTCCCTACTTGATAATGATGGCCTCAACCCGCCGGCCATCATTTTGGAAACTCCTTGATACTCCTTTCCAAACAAAATCTACTCAATTCTGGCCTATAATATAATACTGCGCCTCCAATTTCCTCAATCGAGTCAATTCTTGGGTTGCCCCTCTCCTTCCTTCGGACCTGGGGCGCTTACCATCACGCGGCAATTCGATTCTCATTCGCTGTTTCTGTGAAAAATACGACCACCCCCCCTATTCCTTTCGGACCAAGCTGCGGTCAGATTTGGATCCCCGCATCAGATAGGGCTGTCAACCGTTGAGAGACGAACGCACAATATCAAATAGTGTGGCAGGCTTGATAGCACCCTGGGGAACCTATGTTTACGTGGAACACCCTCTCTTTTCCTTAATAGAAGTATGAATCCTATACCCCCCTCAAATCTCGCTAATACTTCAGTTCAGTCCCTTTATTGACTTTATAGGTCGTCTACGGACTATAAATCACGTGTCGGTATGGATAATGTTCAGGAAGCAACGCCTGTTGAGAGACCAGATGGAGGATTCAAACGCTCCAATTCAGGATCGAAAACTCCCGCCCCGCTGAATCTCGAAGATGCTAGTAGATGGCAAGCCAACGTGGGTCTCAAGACCTTCGGTCAGAGTCTTCATGCTGCTGCCCAAGCACTCTTCCCGAATCAAATTCGCTTGCAATACTCGAAAGTATATGTCTTAATAGTGGGATGGGAAACGGAGCCCGCTCTTCCTGTTTCCGGCGACTTGACAAAACTATTCAGTGTTTTTCGAGATGTTTATCACTTCGAGACCGAGATTTGGAAGATTCCCGACTCGGGTTCTCAACGTGAGGCGAATCAGAAGATCTCGGAATTCGTTGGCCTTGGGAACAATAGCGAAGACCACCTGAAAATTCTTTGCTATGCTGGAAATACACTCAAGACTACAAGTCATGGTCTATCATGGACAAGGTATGTTTCTCTCATTTTGTTCACTCTTCGTTTGTTCCCCTTTCCGTCTCAATATGGACGCTAATCTAACACACGTCTAGTGGATATAAAAATTCCAAGCACCGATACCCTACAGTACAGTGGACTGGAGTGCAAAACACTTTGGAAGAAGCACGAAGTGATGTGCTATGCCTTCTGGACTGCCCTCACATAATGTCTACCAGTAGCACCGAAAGAAACGGAGTCACCGAAATCATATCGGCATGCTGTTATACAGACGAGAACAACGGTGTTCGCTCAGGCTTCTTTACCAAAGAAATTGAAGCCGAACTTCGAGAACTGAGCAATCTTCCCTCATTCTCCGTTGGCAACCTGTATCACAATCTTTTCTGTCGGGCCCATAGTGACGAGGCAGAAGAAGGGCGAGAGTATGTTCCCCCGGTACATTACCCTCTGTCACAACCCGACCCGGAATCACCTCGAAGTCTTCGTCTATCAGTTCATGATAAAAATACACTTGAGGTCAAGTCTCCTCGCCCAACGACGCCCGGGAGTGTTTACTCGAATGGCGATGGCATTCCATCATTTCAAGTATCCTCTGCAATGGGACATGGACAGGCACCTCGAATAGCATTTGCGATACGATTAAAGGATCAATTCAGAGTTGGAGATTTGTCATCGGATCTTTTCATGAATTGGCTGGAAAATGTTCCAGCATCAATCGACGGGGTGAAAATTGAAGCTGCGTTCCACAGTTCATCCTCACTTCTAATCGTCTCAGTTCCAATCTGCATGTCCATATACATGCCTAAAGATAATGCAATCATCAACCTTGGTCCAATAACATCATTCAACCAGGCCATCAAACGATATGAGCTTCCGCGTGATCTTCCTACACCAAACCCCGAGAATGGTCATTGGGATCGCTTTCCCACACCTACTCGAGAAGGACATAGTGAAGGAGGAGTTAATGGGAATGCGAACGGTACGAATGGTGTTCGTTTCAGAAGACAAGCCCATGTCATACCGGAGCTCAGATCAGAACGAGAGCTTCGACCAAATTACGACAGAGGGTATTCATCTCAATTCAGTGCCGCGAGCAGCATTACCGAAGAGCCAAACTCTCTTAGTGGATTCGACGGAAACTACGAATCCGCCGAGGAGCCACAAGCAGCGACATCTGCAATACAAGCCGATGGAATATACGGAGGTGGCTCAAGCGACTCAAGGTCAAGAGCCCATGCAAAAATCGGATCCTATAGTGATGAGCCGAACACTAAGAAGTTTCCACGACTGTCGAAACCCGTTGAGCTCATGCGCAACTCTTACGATTGCGTTGTCATTGGATCCGGTTATGGCGGTGGTGTTGCCGCGAGTCGAATGGCACGAGCTGGCCAAAAAGTGTGTCTTCTTGAGAGAGGGCAGGAAAAATGGCCTGGGGAGTATCCAAGCGGCTTTTTGGATGCTATGAAAGAACTACACGTTTCAGGAAACTTCGCTCCCGGATTTTTGAAAGGGTCGATGGTCGAGGGTGGTGACCCTACTGGCTTATACCATCTCATCGTTGGCAAGGGCCAAAATGCTTTTGTTGGAAACGGGCTCGGAGGCACAAGTTTGTTGAATGCCAACGTCTTCTTGGAAGCTGACAAGGGGACCATGAATATGGATGCCTGGCCAGAAGAGATCCGAGGAGACGACAAGCTGAAAAAATACTACAAACGAGCAGCAGATGTTCTTCAGCCTGTCGAGTACCCACATGATTGGCCAGAACTACCAAAGTTGTCGTTGCTCGAAAAGCAAGCAGAGTATCTCGGTATGAAAGAAAAGTTCAGACGAGTACCGCAAACAACTCGCTTCGTTGGTGGACCAAACAGTACTGGAGTTGAAATGTACCCTTCAGCACTTACTGGGATGGATTGTACCGGTGTCAACGATGGTAGCAAGTCAAGTACCCTCGTCAACTATCTAGCCGACGCCTGGAACTGGGGCGCAGAGATGTTTTGCGAATGTGAGGTTAGATATGTCAGGAAACATCCGGATCCAGACGCAGAGGGCTATCTTGTCTTCTTCGCTTGGCATGGCAGTAATAGGGGTGCATTCAAAGAGCATCTTTACGAGGATCTCATGTGGGTGCATGCAAAGAAGTGCGTCTTCCTTGGAGCCGGCAGTATCGGGACAACCGAAATTCTTCTCAGAAGCAAGAAACTCGGCTTGTCTATGAGCGATAAGGTGGGCACCAATATGAGTGGCAATGGTGACCTTCTCGCCTTTGGGTACAACACCGACCACGAAGTTAATGCAATTGGCCGACAATATCCCTCTCCTTACCACCCAGTTGGACCGACCATATCTGGTGTCATCGACTGTCGAGAAGGTCATGAAAATCCTCTTGATGGATATGTCATACAAGAAGGAGCAATCCCCAAAGCTCTTTCTCTTTTGTTTCAAACTATGCTTGAGATGATGCCTGGCAATCAGTATCCAAAAGGCAATGGGTTACTCGACAAGATGCAACATGTCATGGCCCAGGCAGGAAGTCGCTTCTTAGGTCCCTACTTCAGAAAGGGGAGTATCGAGAAGACTCAAGTCTATTTAGTTATGAGTCACGACTCCAACCAGGCAATCTTAACTTTGAAAGATGACCAGCCTGTCTTGGAGTTCATGGGTGTCGCTAGCAGTGGCCATGTTAAAAAGTTGATGGACACGCTGGGGAGAGCTACCAAAGCTGTTGGTGGAACCTTCGTGAGAAACCCATTCGATGCCTACTTTGGACAAGAAATCACCGTCCACCCAATCGGTGGAGCATGTATCAGCAAAGATGGTACCGCCGACCATGGAGTTACAAATCATTTCGGAGAAGTCTTGACTGGCCATGGCAGCGAAACACACCCGGGTCTCGTTGTCACTGACGGAGCCCTCATCCCAACAGCACTCGGTGTCAATCCTTTTGCTACGATTACAGCTCTTGCAGAGCGATCGGTCGAGCATGCAGCGCGAGACATCAGAGCTAAGATCGATTTTAAGACGGAGAACTTCCATCTTGATTTATTTGCAGAGCCCGGCCAATACAAAAAACCCAGTACCTGTCCAACGCACCAGGATACGATGAATATAGCTAATGCCAGGAAACTTGTCAAAGATACTGTGGCAAGAAAAGCAAATGGCTTCGGGTTTTCGGAAGTCATGTCGGGTTATATCCACATCGGTGATGGTGTCGAGGGTGATAAACCGGAAGACTTTGAAACGGCGGCTAGAACTGCTCGAGGGCTGTGTGAGGAGGCTAGGTTCATGTTGAGTGTTCAGGCTTTCGATACTGATATGAGTAAGTCCAACAAATCTTCATTTCTGATTCTTGCTAATTGTAATAGCTGTGAGGAGAGCCGACCATAAGGCTTTACTGACTGGCACTTTCACTTGTGCTGGCTTGGAAGGCAGCCCTTTCTTGGTCCAACGAGGCGACTTTCACCTATTCAAAATGGACCAGCAGGCACCCGGCACTAAAAATCTAGTGTATGAATTTGATATGTGGTCCACCCACGGCAAAAAGTATCACTTTCACGGCTACAAGGTCGTAGATTCTTCTGTTGCACTCGGACCATTCCGGTTCTGGGAAGCTACTTCGACTTTGTATGTCACCATCTCACACGTTGGCGAAGACAACTGCATATTGGGTCGAGGCATGATGCATATCAAAGCATCAGACTTCCTTTCTCAAATCTTTACCCTGAAGCCATCGGGCAGGAACATGTTGGCCAAATTGCACTCTACAGCCAGTTTTATGGGATATTTCGTCCGACAATCTGCGGGTCTCTTCCTTGCTCCGCTGGTTTACCAGCAGTACCCGGCTGTCACATATAATGGCTACATCAACAGTACGCCACCGGATGCTACCCTCAAGATTACGGCAATTGATGGGGTGGAAACTAAGTTACAAGTGTGGGAACCCCGAAACCCTAGTATTCTTACAAAGAATCTGTTCATGATTCCTGGTGCATCGGTCGACCATCAGATTTTCGCTCTCCCAACCATCGAAGTCAACGCAGTCAATTACTTCACCAGAGCAGGCTATAGAGTCTTCGTCAGCGTGCATCGAATCTGCCAATTGAAAGTCGCCGAGAATAACTGGACAACCTTCGATGCTCGTCTTGACATCAAAGCATGTCTTGAGAGGATCCGCAAAGAACACGGAGAGGAGAAGATATATACAATCGCTCACTGCATGGGTTCCGTAGCCTACTCCTGCGGCCTCCTCGACGGCACCATCCCCACCGACTGGATCCTGGGCATCTCTTGCTCCCAAGTCTTCTTCAACCCCATCTGGTCACCCCTCAACATGGCCAAGGTCCTTGCGGGACCCATCCCCTTCGACAAGCTCTACAAGTTATTCGGCGGCTCCTGGTTCTCGTGTCAATCTACCCGGGACGATAGTTATTTCCAGCAATTCCTCAACCAGCTCCTGCGCTTCTATCCTGACACCCGGAAAGAAATTTGCAATAATGTCTCCTGTCATCGCTGCTCGCTTATCTTTGGAAGACTCTGGAATCATGCCAATCTCAATGAGAGTACGCACCGACAGATCAACCGCTTCTTCGGCGGCGTCAACATGACGCTCCTCAACACCCTCATGCAAATGGGTCACCGCGGCCTCGTCACCACCAATGGTCCTCTCTTCGACGATCTCACCGGATCAGAAAATCTCGAACGTCTCAGGGGCGTTCCGGTTATGTTATTCTCGGGATCTGATAATCAGGTCCTAACTCCCGAGGCGACGGAGAGGACTTATGGTATTCTGAGGGATACCTTTGGGGCGAGAAATTACGAGAGGAGGGTTGTGCAGGGGTATGGACATTTGGATTGTTGGATGGGGAGGATGGCTTATAAGGATGTTTATCCGATGGTGAGGGAGCAGGTTGATAAGGTTGTTAGGGGGGAAGGGTATCGGTATGTGGAGCCTACGGATTGGAAGGTGGTGAATTGGGGGGATTTGCCGAGGAGTGGGTAGGTGGAGTTGGGTGTGTTTTTGTTTCTTTTTTAGGGGATTCTTTCTTTCTTTCTGGTTCTGGGGGATTTAGGAATTTGGGGATTACAGGTGTTTGTCTGGATTTTTAGACTTGGTTTTTCTTTCTTTTTGGTATACTTCGTCTCTATCTGATTTACTTTCCTGTTTGGGGCGCACCTATTAAGAGGACGATGGGGGCAAATTTCGGTGTTTGTGTTGGTTTTGGGTATTTGGTACACGCGGGGTGTTGTAGTGAGTAATTGTAACTTTAGTGTGTTTTATCTTTGGTACTTTTAGAAATTTGAAACCAAATTTTTTGAAGTAAATTTCTATGAGGTTGTGACAATTTTTTGCTGGAATTTAGCAGCTGAAGTGTTGTGGCTAGGTTGTGTATCCCCTCAAGTGCCATCAGGAGCAACTTTATCTGTGCCCACATATAATAAGCTGCATTGAGCGAAACAGAAACTTAAAACTGGAAAAAAAAATATGAAGGGGTTAATAGCCTGTCGAAGATAGTGTTTACTAGGTTTAATATCCTTTTTATAAAGATTTGTTGTGTTAAAACGAGTAGGGAAAAGGCGCACGGACAAAGTTGCTCCTGATGGCACTTGAGGGGATAGTGTATGCGGTTTCGGTTCTGCTCTGTGATGTTGTCTCTGTTATGGGTTCTGTCTTTTAGTGGACGATGGTGGATTTCAGGGTTAGTGTGTTTTCTTACAGGCTCGGTTACCCTGATTTATAGGGACTCCAGGGGCGACGGGAAAATCTTCCTAACTTCCAACGAGGAAGTCAGAAAAACACCGAAAAAAAATCAAGAATGACTCTAGAATTCGCAAGATTTGCGTTAAATAGATTGAAAACGAAGGAACATAATGTATGTTTTTCCCCCGTTTTATCCCGTCCCTGGAGAGAGGATTTGGCCTTGGTTTGTTGCGGGCTGCTAATATCTGAAGTATAAATCTTTTAGGGGAGGTTGGGGGGGGAGTTACAGGTGGTTCAGTGGATTGTACTATATTTTAGGGATCATATGGATTTCTTACTGGCTCGCTTACTCTGAACTCTTCGATTTTTTCTGGGCAGCATCCTCACCCTGAAGTGGGGTGTTTTCTGGTTGGTTTACCAGTGCAGGAAACTGGCGGAGAAAAAGCTGCTGTGGTTTGTTTGTATATACACCGACATAATAGCAGTGGGAAAGTCACTTCTCCTAGATTTTTGGATGAATCACTTTGGAGAAGTATACAGGTAACTTGTAAGAAACTGAGTGGTTTACTTGAAAAATGCTAGAGAGGTTAGGGAAGGGGTGGGTATGAGTTCAAGTGAGTGGGAATCAACTTCATTGATTTCCTCGGCCTACTTGTACGTAACTGTTGACTCATTTCATATCCATCGAAAGAAGCAATTTGTTTGAAGAGAATTAAACAAGAGATTTCCAGCGTCTAAAACCAGAAGCGCCATGATTTTAACCAGAACCTCAAACCTCACATGTTCATCTCACACATCTCATCCTCCGCTTTCTCCATTTCCGCAACGAAATCCTGTTCCGCCATTTCATAAAGCTGGGCATCCCTCCTTGCCTTCGCTTCGTTCATCTCAATTTGGATATCCTCTCTATCTTCACCCCCGAATGTTTCAATACATTCTATCCTTTCCAGCCACGCCGAACTCAGCAGCCAATCTTCGTCCTCCCACTGCTCTGTACTGTTGATTTTCTCCTCCGCTGCCTCCAGTTCTGCAACGAGTATCTGTTCCGAGATCTCGGCTTCTCTTTGTGCCTTGGCTTCCATTACGGAATTTTCCATTTCTTCCCAGGGTGTGTCCCCTTCCTTCTCGGCTAACACCCTTTCTAGGGCTAACATATCTTCTCTCGTGAGTTTAGCTTTCTCGATATCCGAAGCGGAAGTTTGCTTAACCGAGCAAGATGGGCTAGAATCTTGTTTCTCCTTTAACCATTGCTTGAGCCACTCTTCAAAGCTGAGGCCGCTTGGAAGGATCCTCTGGTAGTCCTCCACTGCATTATATGATGCGTGATATTCAGCATCATCGAGGCTTTCGGCATCCGCGTTTGCTAGTAACGCCTTCATCTCAAGGAGGTCTTGCTTTGCTTTCGATGATTTGAACTCAAAGAGTTGATCCATCATATCATATAACCACGTTGGCCTTTTCTCTTTCTCTGCAACCTCTTTGGCACGCTCCTTTTCATTGGCCTGTGCTTCCGGGTTTTCTTGATTTTGAGCGAGAGGTGGGGGAGGAGGAGCAAGTGTCGGTTTTATGACTGCAGTTGGAGCCGGCGGCTGAACTTTTACTTCCTCAAGGTAGGCGGAAGGCACCCAGCCCACAGAACCCGAAGCAATTTTGGCAAGCGACCAGCCTAGGAGATGTCAGCAACAGAATGATGACTTCAAGGGAGGAAATTACCGTTATCGCTTTTCTGGATGACAGAGACAACTTCCTCTTCTTTCAAAGAGATTTCGTTTTCTTCTTGCGTGGTGAAATCGTATAGGGCCTTGAATCGAGGTTTTTTGGTTTTCGCCGCTTGTCTGCCACGGTCTAGATACTTCTCTCTTAATGGCTAGGATTAAGTATTAGCTCTCATCCAAGAAGAAAAGTTTTGAAAATAGGAGACGCACATCATCCCAGCCGATGAAAAGTCCATCATCTTCATTCCTTGTGATGACCGAAACTTCTCGTCTCCGAAAATGCTGCAACTTCTCTTTCCAGCTTTCGAAGAATACCGACGTTGGAATTGTGAGGTACGCTTTCCAATGATCGGGAAAATCGATGGGAGGCTGTTCTCGTCCTGAACGTTCCTGTTTTCTGAACTCCGTGATCGTTCCTAATTCTCACATCAGCAGCCCGAGATACAAGATGACATAAATTGTAACCTACCATTCTGTGTATCTAGCAACAAATAACTCCCATATGTATTCCCATCCGTTAAAACAGCGACATAATCTGGAAGCGGTCCGATCGCACTTTCCACGACATCACTAGCTTCGAGTCTCGGCTTCACGGATTCAAACCTCCAATCACAGGCATACGTGAGATATGAAATTTCATGACGCTTGTTGAGATATGGGAGATATTTGTAGAGATCTATCACATCCTCGTTTTTCTTGAATGCAGCGTGCGACTTTGGTGTGATGTCGGGCCAGCCGCCTAGTGGGGGATACGAGATGTCGGAGGGTGAGATTGACGATAGAGTGACGAGGAATTGGTAGAATGAAGTTACAATCGCGATCGTTTTGTCGCGGTCATAGTATCCTTGTGTCATTTTTTTGTATGTGTATTGTTGTTCTTTCACTTGGTGATGTTTTTGGGAAGCGGAATGCGATATAAAAACAATACTATCTTACATCGTTGTTGTCTCGTGCCTCTTCTGCCTAAGCCTGTGCTGGGTATCACGTAGGCAGCAACGCCCTGGTGCCTCAAGCTTATGCGAGAAATCCGTGTTTGTCGCGTCCGTTGGTGGTTTGGTGAAAAGGTACCTATCACCAGTATTCCAAAGAATTATCTGATAAGGTCCTTTACCTAAGGTACTAAGAAAGACATACGCACGTGACTAAAGCTTGTACTTGATCCATGACATCGTCTCCTTAAAGTACTAAGCGAGCACACTACAGTCACTACCGCAGTAGGATAATCTGTCAAGAAAAGTTTAGGGGAAACATTTTCCATGTTTACACGTGACGCACGTGACTACTTGCTCCAGACTACCTAGATAAGAGACAGCCGTCTTTTTCATAGTAAAAACAAGTATTTATGAAGTGGAGATACTGGAGGGACAATCAATAAGATTACGAGCTTAGAATCCAATTAGGTGACTAGGAACTTGGCCCCCTCCCCTTTTTGAAGTTTCAATACATATTATTACTCAAACGTGGCGAAACCGACGCCTTTAACCCGAGTCTACGGCATCAAAGATCGAGATTTAGCCATGATTCAGATGTAAGTAGTTTTCGGTGTGATGAATTCACAGAAAAATTCCTCGCAGAGGCGAGATATTTGGCGAAGTTTGAACAGGTCTTCCATGGTTTTGAATTCCCTTTTTCTTACTTCGGATCTGATACTTATAGAAGAACAAGCAATATCAAACCCATCGAAAATACCACGACTGAAAGTACACAAGGTTGGAGCAGAACCCCACCACTTGCCATCAATTGACTTGGCACCGGAACAAGTGTAGTATAAAGGCTTGTGAAGCTGACACCATTTGTCACGCCAGTGGAGGTTACTTCTGCCAAGGTACTCGATATCAACTGATTCGACACGGGAAAAAGAGTTGTGTAGGTCCTCGTGAAGCTGACACCATTCGTAAAACCAGTAGAGGTTACGGCCACACTGGTTGAGCTAGGCGAATGTTTTTGTGAAGGAAGCGGCTCTTGACCAGTACCTGAACCCAAATTGCTTGACCCAGCGGCGACATTGACAACACTGTTTATCAAACTCCCCATCACGATATCGTTTCCAACAGAAGTCGGCTGATTTCCAGGGCGAACGCTGTTTGTTTGTGATGGCACAATTGCCGGCGAAGTTTTGGAAGGATTGGCAGCCGTTGATTCTGGTCGCTGTGGTGCAGATGTTTGAACAACTGGTGGTGGAATACTGGGACCGCTAGCTGGTGAAGGCTGGTTTGAAACTAATGGACCTGGTGCTGGAGTTATGATCCCATCACTTCCTTCGTATGAAACTGCTGTCTGCGTCAAAAACTGTGCTGTCCAACGGGCAATTGCTGGCGCAACGTCGGTCATAAAACAAGATTTGATGGGGGCAATATCAGAGTAGAAACCTGACACTTGCGCCAATCGGATTTCATGCGTCACTGCCGAGAAATAAAGCCCTCTGGTATCACTGGTGATGGTTGTTGTGCTGTACTCATAGGTTGGGAAGGACCAAGTTGGCTGTGACGGAAATGTACTAAAGGTGCCCGTAGATGGAGTTTTCGCAGTCAGACATGATGTGCCATTATTGGCAGCCAGAGTACCATTCCAATAATAGTTGTCGATGTATCCATTGAAAATTGTTGGAAAAGCCCTGAAAATAAAGGTTAGAATGGTTTACCATGGGTTTTGGGAAATCAGTGCTCTCACAAATCTGATGTAATAGTACTGCCGAGGTGTGTGTAGGTTATTCTCTGGGTTAAAGTCCCCTTCTCATTTGTTGGCTGCAAAGTATAGCGATCGGGCAGTGCATTGAATACAGTAGTGACCCTCGATGTCTTCGCGACCGTATTCATTATCGTGATAACTGTTGCTGCCACAATCGTCGTATTGAAAGTCTTCTGCTCCCACCGAAAAGCAGGCGCCCCGCTTGCTCCAACGGTACAATTGGTACGGCCGCAAGTTGACACGGTTTGGCTGGCCATTGGCGTAATAATTTGTCCTAGATCGATGATCAACCGAGAAATGAATTCATTTTGATAGAAGACTGTTACTTACCTATCGCCATAGAAGCGCAAAGCAAGATTGAAGTAACTTGAAGGTGTGTCATTGCAGCGGGGTTTTTGAGCTTTCAACCGTGTTGCCCTCCGGGTATTTGTGAGTAGTTAGCGTGTAAAACTTGCTGTTATTTCTAATATGAATTAGAAAGATAGGCAAGCCATTAACACTTTCTCGAACAACAGGGGAAGAGAGGAAGGAGGGACTCAGAATTCGAAGCTCAGGATGTTTACGCAGTGATTTTAAATGCTACCCAAGCAGTCGACAGTAAGTATATGTTTCAGGCATTCTGCGCAGTAAAATAGGACATGAGAGGAACTCATTCGAAGCTCTCCCAGGTCCGATTCTGCTTTAGGCTGGGTTTGTGAGACATATGTGCGGAGAATGCCTTTGAGGCTTAAAATATAGTGAGAAAAAAGAACATTGACATCAAATTCGGCAATAGCGACCGAAACAAAGCTGAAAACTTCCCAGAATGTGTCTTTTCGGCTTAAAATGGCGTTCAATATGCGCCGACACGGAATCAAATCTAATAATGAGAAGGCCAAATTCCTCGTCTTGAGTGACGGTGTTCCTTTCCCAAAAATCCAGAGGCAACAATCCGACATGGAGACTGAGAGCGAAGAAAGTCGAAAAATAAGAATTAGCGATCATTTCCACCAGAAACAACCCCTTTCTCCCGACACGACATCACTACGAAGGGGAGGACCTACATCTCGTCTCTCTACATTTACGCACACACGCTCTCTAATATTACTTGCACTCTTGTCTACTGGGATTTTTGCCCTCACAGCATGGTACGCTAACGCTGCATTCTCGGCCGAATTGACAACAAATGCAGCAAAATCTGTAAACAAGTTGTTTAGCATTGAATTCGGTTCTGCAATCGCCATTCTTCGTATCCTTCAAGGCCTGTTGGCAACACTGATCACTGTGTCTTTGTATAATGCATTCGAAATTGTACAATGGGCACATATCAGTGAACATGATGGCATTGACTGTCTTCGAATTCTTGGAATTTCACCATCTGCTGGAGTGGTTGGCACGCTTGGTTTGGTAATCGATAGTCAATCCAGAACCATCGATAGGGGTTGGGCCTCTCTCAGGTGAGGTTGTTTGAGAATTCTTTGGTGTGGACAATACTGATTTAAGGTCAGGTTTATTATGACCGTTTTCACTTGGCTTGCTGGAATTCTTTTGTTTCGTAGGTGAATCCAGTTACCTGAAAACAAAGTTAACTTTTGGCTCAGTCAAGACATCGCTGGCAACACGATATGAAAACATATACACATATGAGACTACGGCTGGAGTTGGTACTTTCAACGGATCGTACGTTCACTCGTTCCTCGACGAACTTCAAAGCACGCAGCCGGGATATGCACCTACTATTGTGCCATTTAATTTGATGGGAACAGCATACAGCCTGGTAGGAAACTCAATGCAAACCTCCATTGCCGATCCCATCGATGAGTTCTGCCGTAGTCCCGAACGCCCATGCGACTCATATCTTTTCACTGGCGGGCTCTTGATGACGACTCCTTGGGCACCAACAAGCTACGATACATATCCCTTGATCAATATTTATAATTTTCCGGCTACCCAGATTGAGTTCAGACGAGGCTTTCGCGACCATCTTTCCTTCTCAAATGATGAGTGCAACACTTACGGAGCTTCCGGGGTCTTGGTGGGCGTACGATTTTGTATTTCAGAAAATCCTCGAGTTCATGGCTCCTACTTTGCTGGTATATGTTATCGTCAATTTCAGGGTGAAATAGCACTGATGGTTCCAAGGAATATACTTGTGTTTGAATGGCACAGACAGTGGGAAATGCAATTCTATCACCCCTACTCCAAATTTGACGACAACTTTCTCAGTATTCAGCCGGACAGCTAGCGTTGTGACTTCCAGACAAAATTACACTATTCTGTCAGTTCTTGACACTGGAGAGGCGACTTTAAATGGTATCATTGATTTGTCTACTTATCGTCTATCTATGGGTTGGCTCCTTGATTTTAACGCCTCTGGCATCCCGGCCCCCTCATCTATCGCAGGGATGTTTTGGAGTTCTCCCGACCAGCTCAGTAGCGACTATTGGTCAAGTGAGCTCTATCACTCATTCCAAAGCCTACTGGCATTCCCGTTTTGGCAATTCAACCCTAACAACTTCGGAAACACTCATCTCAACGCGAAAGAAATCGCTTCAGACCTCCCTCCCCAGTTCTACACAACTGCGTCAATCACTAAGCCCTACACAAGAATTGTCATCAATAGATATATGTTTATCGCTTTCTTGGTACTTGAGAGCTTCATATTGGTATTTATCTGGATGGTACCTGTTTGGCTTTGGCGATATCCAAGGAAAATGCCTAAAAGATCATCATATCCCTTGGTTGATTTTGCATTCAAGTCATCAATACTTTCCGACCTTTCCGTAACAGATATTTCAAGGCGCCTGAGCGAGGCAAATGATAAAGACACACGCTCAGTATTGAAGGACGTTTTTGTTACAAGATATAAAGAGGAGTAGAATGGTTGGGAATCAAGAAAGCGTGTTTGGGGGCAGGGGAGATAGAATATCGAAATACTAGCTAAACATTTGACAAATGCCTTTTTCTAGATATTCTCCTCTTTTTGACCTGCTGGACACAGTGTTGGTCGCGGTAGGCACACGACAAAAGCGACAGGAAATCGCACCTGACCACCAGCTAGATATCTTTGGCAATTCAGATCCCCCATCTGGCCATATGGAAAATTGAGAATTTGTCCTTGATATTGTACAATGAGGCTGGATTGTTTGATAAAAGCGGAGCAATAAATAATGTAGGGAGAGGAATTAACAGGCGTCAGTTCACGTGCAATGTGGCTACTGTAGAACCACATTAGGAAATCCCGACCGACATCCGTCACTCCCCACTTCTGAACCAAGGATTTCATTTCATCAACAACAAGATGGGTCTTTCACTCCACATCTATCGATAAATTCCCGCAGACCGCCGTGTCGGTATCATGTAGTAATCCAGGGCAGAAATGGCGACATCGAAAAGGTCGTTCTCTTCTCGGGAGTTGATCCGAAGAGGGATCATTGGACTTGGTAAGTTGGTGAAAACGCGACGATGCCCATCTGAGGAAGTTTACTTGGGCATCAAGTTTTTCACCTTGAACAACTAGTCTTTGGCAAACTACGGATAATGTTTGTCAAAATTATCCTCTCGCTGGTGTTCTGGCTGCTGCCTTTGAATGTTGTAGCAGAAATCTTGTCGAAAAGCGACAGTTCCACTTCAAGCATCTATCTCGATGCTAGTAGATCTCCTCAAGAACGAGCTGCAGATTTGCTAAAGTTGTTGACATGGGAGGAAAAGGTCGGCCAGATGGGGGGTATCCGAAGAGCTTTTGCAGCTGGCTCATCTTTCAACAGAACGAGCTATGATCTTTTGCATGCAACTCAAAATGGCATTTTAGGTGAGTAAAGACAACTATTTCCTAATGCACAAATGTTGATGGCTAATGGGATTTGAATAGGATTTGGCAGCCACTTCAACTCGCCAACCACACTTCTTCCGAGGGTAAATGAACTTCGTCAAGAACAAATCAATTCCTCAAAAGTTCCGTGGATCACTGTCACTGATTCAGTCAATGGACCATACCTCATGGGCGGGACTGAATTCCCTTCATCTTTGACTCTCGCTTCATCCTTTAACCTTCCTTTGTATGGGGATGTTGTAACAGCAATTCGAGATGAGAATTTGGCTTTGGGAACCCACTGGGTTCTTGGCCCAACTCTTGATCTTGCAAAAGAACCACGCTATGGACGGGTAGGCGAGACGTGAGTTTACCACAAGCTTCTATTGGTCAGAATACTAAAGAAGCTTAGTTATGGCGAAGATTCCTACTTGGTCGGATCTTTCGGTACCAAATTCGTGCAAATAATGCAAGAGAAGGATGCAAAGGGGTATACGAAGGTTGCATGCACAGTCAAACACTTTGTTTACGCTCAACCAAATGGAGGCGTGAACACAGCAAGCCAGTTTGGGGGTCTCAACTACTTGTTCAATGATCTCATGCCTCCATTCATCAGGGCTATTCGTGAAGCAAAGCCCGTTTCAGTTATGATTTCCTACGCTACAGTTGATCGTGTACCCATGTCTATCAACAAATATATGCTACAGACGATTCTCCGGGGTGCCTTGGGTTTTACCGGAGTGATCATGTCAGATGGTTAGTGTGCCTAAATCCACCTTATTGAGTATACAGCTAACCATTTGAAAGCGATGGCATTTTCATACCTTGTTGCCCGCTCGGAGACTGCAGGTACTCCCAAGGCTGCTGGTTTGAAGGCATTAGCTGCAGGAATGCAGTTGGAGCTTTCACCATCTCAACCTGCCACCTTTCCAACTTTAATCACCGTCCCCGAAACTCGAAATGACCCAAAGGTAATAGCACTCGTGGACGAGGCAGTCACAAAACTCCTGGAAGTAAAGTTCGAAACCGGGATGTTTGACCTTCCCCTCCCTACCTTGGATAATCTCAACACGACATTTCGTGCACCAGCACACTTAGAAACCAACCGCAAAATCTCCCAAGAATCTGTTGTACTCCTCAGTAACCAGAATCACACACTACCTCTCAAAACCAACCCCACGAAAATTGCTGTTCTCGGGCCATTCGCAACCGCTGTGAATGCAGGAAGTTATGCAGCAAGTTTATCAACCGATGGAAACTCACTTTTAACAAGCCTAGAAGCCGAATTCGGAAGCCAAAAATTCCTTTTCGAACCTGGTGTTGACTTTTTGGATACTTCAAACTCCACTGGTATCGCAACCGCAGTTCAAGCCGCCAAACAGGCTGGGTTAGCCATTGTAACTGTTGGTTCAGTGAACGTTGCCGCCGAAGATCCATTAGCGAGTAAGCGAACGGATGGCGAATTCTTTTCGCACGCCGATATATCATTCCCCGGTCTGCAACAAGATCTTCTCGACGCGGTCCTGGACGCTGGGGTTCCTACTATTGTGGTCATTAGCGGCGGTCAGGCCTTTCCACTGCATAACAGCACCATTCAGAGAGCTGGTGCTATTCTCCACACGTTTCTTGGTGGCGAATACACTGCTGATAGCGTTGTCGAAATTCTCACTGGAAAGGTCAACCCCAGTGGGAAGTTACCCGTCTCTATCCCGCAAGTCGCCGGTGCCATCCCGACTTTTTATAATTATCTTCATTCTGATGGTGGGGATGTGGATGGATGGACGTATCCAGCGCTCTCGCGGGATCCTCCCATGCCTTTTGGTTTTGGCTTGAGCTACACCACTTTCAACTTCTCCGAACTAATCGCCTCTTCTGGGAATGGTTCCTGGAATGTAACTATCACAGTCTCTAATACTGGATCTGTGAAAGGAAAGGAAGTTGTTCAGGCATACTTTCGCCAAAAGGTTTCTACCATTGAGACGCCGGTGAAACAACTCATACGATTCGAGAAAATCGAGTTGGAACCGGGACAGGAACAGAAGGTTGTCTTCAATATTCCTGAGAGTGAACTTGGGTATTACGATAATGGGATTTGGACTGTGGATAGTGGGAACTATACTATTTTTGTGGGATCTAGTTCGAGGAAGGTAGATTTGAAGAGTGTTGTTATCACACTAATTTGAGTCGACTTTGTTATGTATAGAGATTTAAATGTCCAAATATTAATTCTACGACGTACAATTACTCCTGGGGAACACATGTTGTGCAAAAGAATTATCCGCAGCCATGAATAACTTCATGACGCTCGGTTATGAAGGACAATCAAAGAAGCACTAAAGCTTGCAGTCTTGTCCAATACTTTCCCAAAGTTTACCATCCGTTTATTAAGACTTTCACAAATTACCATCCCCAAACCAATCTGGTTCTTGTATCGTGGAAGCCCCAAACCACGGGAATACCGGAAACTCGACCCCAAATATCTCTTCCTGCGCGGATTCCCACAAAGCTCCTTGATCCACAATACTCTGGCTACCGATATTAAGATCTGGAGTAATCGAAGCTGCAGATGCTCCTGCAAGTGAGCCCCGTAAAGATGGATACTCGCGTAATATCTCTGGATCCACGCCTGTTCCGGTAAAGGACGACGATACAACCCCACTGATTGGTGGTAGATAATCCACATCAAGACGTATCTGCTGAGTCGACTGGGTGAGTGGCGGCAGTTTGAGTCTAGTTTCCACATGTTCTTCGAGTTCTTCCGTGTCATCTTTGTCAGAGAAGTCGGCTTGACGAAGCAAGCTGTGAATCGCCAATCTCTCTCTCCCAAGTTCCGTTGCCGAATCTCGTTCTTTGCTCCTCTGCACCTCTTCGACATTCGAATACGACCCATCCGAACTTTCAGCAGACAGAGCAAAAGTTCGAATACTACGTTCCATATCCGCCACAATTGGTCCCACCAACTTGCTTCCCGGGAAAAATCGTCGAAGCGCACCCAAACACAATTCCGCACGACTGATTGCAAACTCAGCCAACGGCCGTTCTGTAGTATTCATCCCGAATCTCGAGATGAAGAGAAGTAATCTCGTGGCGTGGTATGCGCAAATCGCGGTATCAAACTCAAGAAGCAAGGGCTTGGAGCTTTGCTGATTCAACATTGTCAATGCAGATATAATCCCACTTGCATGCTTCAACGCGTACCGTTCAGCCCTTTCCAACTCAAAATCGGCAATATTGCGAAGTATATCTGGTGGCGCTGCTTCGTGGTAACCATTGAGGAGTAGGCGGTAAAGATCGCAGTGACATTGGTGCCAGGAGAGATAGGCCGAAATTTGTCGTGGCAGCCAAGGTGAGCTGAGAATTTCATTGATCTGTGGGAAGGATACGTCCGTTCCCCAAACCATCTGAGTTCCGATTTCTGTCAAGACATTTTCGAATGTTTTGATAAGTTGGGTTAGATGGGGGAATCTGGTGTTGCCAATACTTCGTGTGAGTTTCATGATATCCCGACGAATGTACTCGAGGCGGACGCAAAGATGATAAGCTCCTCCATCGTCGCCATTCTCGCCCCCTACTCCATCGGTGAAAGCTTGTTCGCTGGATGGTGGCTGCAGTGAAATGACCTCGAAAGGGACGACCTCATATTCCGGTAACCCAATGGAGAAGTATCGCTCTACCAATTTCAAACTCCAAACGATCCTCCTCCGTGTTTCACTCGCAACGAATGTAAGCTTCTCTCTCTCGGTATGAAGTCTCATCGCTACTGCGAACCGTCCGGCTATTGCTGCTAACATGAACGCTTTTTGGAAGTTTCCGGTTTGCATTCTGTGATTAATGATCAATATGAGAGCCTGGAGACGAGAAATGCTTGGACTTTCAAGCTGCTTAAATATTAACTGCTCTGCTTTGTTGATGGGAGTACTGCCTCTACATATGCATTTATTCGCGTAGTGAGCTGGTGAGTGGAGGCTGGTGATGCCGAACATGGCCAGGGTTAGAGTTGAGTCGAGTTGGCCTGCTTTGCATCGAGCTTTTGTTGTTTCTGGGTGTAGAAAGGAGTAGGATGGTAGGTGGTATTCGTGTTGGAAGAATGAGTCTACCATTTTGATATGTAGAGCCATTCCAGTCGACTGTTGTTCAGAGTAGGTAGACGGTATCCCCCCAGAAATATGATCAAGAAATGAAATCTTTGTCGAGCATAAACAGCTTATATCATGAATCCCCGGTGACCTCTCTCTGTTTGTCTGCTTCGGTTCCTCGCGAAAATCAGGTTCGAAATTCTCAAATAACTGCTCTCCGTCCTCCGGAGTGTCCTCCTGTGTCTCACTACAAGCTGCTAAACTTTCGGCTTCAGGACTCAACAGTTGTTGACCTAATGTTTTCTCCTCGTTCACCATGACATCCCCCACAGGAGTAGACGTTGTACGAGGAGATTTCTTAGAATTCGAATAAATGCATAATTTATCCCGCTGTCTGCAAGTCAGACATTGAGGAACAGTCCCTGAACAACGAATCTTCTGGCCACGACAAAGCACACATGCTTTACTCGTTCGACGTCTCTGGGGTAGATAATTAGATTGCTTCTCCCCTTCTTGCAGGAACGAGCAAGAAAAGTTAAGTCGTGAACAACTCCCACAAGTGTCCGCTTTGCCATCGCATCGAACCTGTGTAATATTAGTGACCTTTCTTTTCCACTGCTTTATAGAATTCCTCAGGTAGGTTTAGGGGGATCGAAATGTACCTTTCGCGCTCTACATTGTTCGCAAGTTGGTTTAAAAGACTCTCCGGGTTTGCTGGTACGAAAGGCTCCTAAGTATTCCTCCATTCCATTTCTTCTTTCGAGTCCATTTCTGGGAGACCTGAGATTCCGGTGTTGTGGTATTCTATTTGCGTGGTAGTGGGGTCGATCTTCACCTATGAGGAGCACCCCTGAGCACGCAAGACCGAGGGTACTTGACGAATTAAATAGCGGAGCACATCCTGAGTATTACAGTGCAGTTCGCTGTAACGCCCTGTAAAGCACCCTGGAAGGCCCACGTCTATGTCTCACTCGTAACGAGCGATGGCTGGGCCAACAAGAACTGTTGGAATGTGCCCCTGAAAACAAAAATACTTGAAAAAAATATGTATATAATTAAACTTCCCTAAACATGACTTTCGCAGAGACTAGTTATGAGTGATCTTTTGGGGGAAAGTAAATTTAAATGTTTTAGTTAATTGGGATGGGATCCTGTAAAGTAGGGACCTTATCAACCCCTGATATTACAGATTTCCAGGGTTCAGTTTCAGAGGACTGCTACAGCGTCAGCCTCATACTATACCAATCTAATAGAAAATCGGGTAATTTAGAATAGTTTAATGCTCAAGTCCCAAAATAGTACTTGAAAGTTCAAGCGAGGACGGTGATCATAAAACACGATATGAAGAAGACTTCAACTCAATAAAAAAGTATTGAGACTTGATCTGAGTTTGAACACTCTTTGATCTGTCTTTCTAGATTCTCCTGGTACTTTTGCAGAGCTATCCAAGGTTGCATCAGTCCAGCTTTTTGAAATGTGTCAGGTCGGGGGGGAGCATGGTATGATGGAACCGCAGAACCGAGCATTTATGCCTACTGCCTAAAACCGTCCCTCGTCTTTCATTACGGTTCAGAGTATTTATTCTTTTAATTTTTAGGGAAGGTTCTCCTTCGGTTCCTCAAATAGTCCTATATCTACAACATAGCTTTCCCTTCCACTCGCCCAGCCACTCGCGGATGAATCATCTCATCTCCAATTTCCTCCATTTTTCTCTCAAGCAACATTGTCATGCTTTTCACGACCTCTTGGTACTTCTTCTCCTTGTAAACATTAAACAATTCTAATGGATCCTCGTCGCAATCAAATAGTTCCCACTCCTTCTCAGTAACCGTGGTTCCAGGTCGCGCACCAGAGATGTCCAAAGCTTCGTTGTACCAGTAAATCAATTTGTATCGTTGATCACGGACACCATAATGAGCAGTGGCGTTATGGATGATATCGTTATTCATCCAGTACCGGTGATATGCAACATCTTGCCAACCTGAAGGTGCCTTCCCGGCTGCCTCGAGAAGAGGAACGAATGATACACCTTGCATATATGTAGGAATAGACAGACCGGCTAGTCGCAAAAACGTGGGAGCGAAATCCACGTTGCAGATAATGCTATCCGAGATTGAGTTTGGTGCGATGAGAGCAGGGTATCGAATGAGGAAAGGCATCTGAAAGCTTTCCTCGTACATAAATCTCTTATCAAACCAACCGTGTTCGCCCAGGAAGAACCCCTGATCCGAAGAGTAAATGACAATCGTATTATCCACCAACTCGTTCTCTTCCAAAAACTCCAGGATTTGTCCCATACTATCATCAATAGCTTGAATCGTGCGTAAATATCTCTGCATGTACCTCTGAAACTTGAAGTTGGCAAGCTCGGCAGGGGTTTGGAATGTAAATACTTTGCCATCTGCTTTATCGATGAGTCGGAGCTTGGTAACATCTTCTGGCGATGGAATCTTCCGCTGTGCATTACTGCCCTCTTGCTGTACACGTTCACCAACAAAGTCTCCTCCTTCTGGTTGAATCAGACCAAGATCTTGGTATGTCATATCCTCAGCAACCCGCATCTTTGCGGCTTTGGCAGCCTTTGCTCGATTTCGATAGTCATCACCAAATGTCTCCGGAACTCGAACTTCGGACTTGTATAAATCCTTATGTCTTGGATGGCTTTCCCAAGATCTATGAGGGGCCTTGTGATGACACATCAAGAAGAAGGGCTTCGTGCTCTCTGGCGAGGATTCAGAGGGCTGATCTTTCACGGATTTAATCCAATCCAGGCTCTTTTTCGTGATGATGTCTGTTGCATATCCTCGTTCAATATGGCCACCAGAGGGTTCAATGAACTCAGGATCCCAGTAATCACCTTGGCCGGGGAGAATGGACCAGTAGTCGAATCCAGAGGGTTCATGAGCCGCGCCTTCGCCTAGATGCCACTTTCCGACCATGGCGGTAGAATAGCCACCTGATCTGAGGGCTTTAGCGACATTTGGGAGGTTCTTATTTATTCTGGATAATCTCGGAGTCAGTATTAACCCTTCTAGATGTCTTCTTAAGGGCATATAAGAGGAGCAAGTGAGTTCTCCAAGGAGTGAAGAGTATCACTGTGACAACCCGAACGTGGAAATGAAAACTCTGAGAATATGCATACTTGTCGTCGAGCGTCATAACTCCATTGACGTGGTTGTGTGTTCCAGTAAGAATGGCAGCACGTGAAGGGGTGCATATTGAGTTGGTAACTGCATAGTAATTCAATCAAATTGGTCTACTTTTATGATATTTACATCGGAAAGTAAGCCAAGACACGAAGTCCACAAGCTGGAATGTGAGAGGAGAAAGAAACATTGAACAATTCTTACCATAACAGTGATTAAACTTCATTCCCTCATTTGCTAACCGGTCCAGATTTGGAGTCGAGTTGATCCCCGCCCCATACGCACTTACGGCTTTGGAAGCATGATCATCCGCCAAAACAAAAATTATATTGGGTTGTTGCGCCATCTTTGCACTTTTCAGTTGTGGAAAACGATTAATTCCATATAGGAAAATAGCGAAATAGATTCCATCAAAACTCACTCAACTGATCCACACCCCATTTTTGTGCTGGCGGGGTGGATACCGAAAGTCCCCACACCGGATGTCGGTCGGCTTCCCAAATCAAGAGAAATCACCACTTACGCGAGGAAACCCCTGAATGACGTGATATAAACCCCAGATTCCTCATCGGCGAGAAGAGAAAACGGAATAAACTGACTAGCAAGACCAATATAGGAAAGAATAACTGGGTCGTATAAACGGGGGTGGAAAAATGATAGATAGTTAGTATTAGTATACGTGCAACATCACTCGCAGTTTCTTGCTTCACTCACCTACCTCGCTTAACACGTGTATATACCATAACCATGGGGAAAGCTCTAGGAACATTTCGTGCCGTTTACCTGGTTGCCTTGTGCTGCGCTGGATCTTTTCTCTTCGCTTATGACACTGGAATTATCGGCGGAATCCTTACACTTCCCTCATTCAAACGAGACTTCCATTTCAGTAGTTCCACCAGCATCGCCTCGAATTCAACTTCTCTCCTTCAAGCTGGAGCCTTCTTCTCATGTTTCTTCATATGGCCGTTCACGGCCCGCTTCGGTCGTCGCTGGTCACTAGCTCTCGCTTCCGCAATCTTTTGTGTTGGGGGGATCTTACAGGTTGTTCAAACTCATCATATCGCCGCTTTCTATGTTGCGAGAGTTATTTCAGGGGTTGGGGTTGGAATGGCCACGGTGATCATTCCAATGTACAGTGCGGAGATGGCGCCAAAGAGTATTAGGGGAAGTTTGGGGAGTATGTTCCAATTCTTCTTTACGTTGGGGGTTATGACTAGTTACTGGATTGTTTATGGAATGAGTAAGCATGTGTCTCCGAAGTCGAGTGCTCAATGGCAAATACCAGTGGGACTTCAGTTGGTGCCAGGTGCCATTTTGGGCTTGGGCATGTTGTTGACGAAGGAAAGTGCGCGGTGGTTGGCGAAGACCGGACAAACGGACAAGGCTCTGGAGAGCTTGATATGGGTTCGTGGTGGCGATGATACAGCCGAAGTAAGAGAGGAGTATGTAAAAACCCCGATCTTCTCAAAACATACGGTACTAACTACGGATAACAGGTTCGCTGAAATTCTTGCCGGAATCGCTGAAGAAGAACACCAAACTCAAGGATTGACTGTGAAAGAACTTTGGTTACCACTGAATCGCAAAAGAATTGGACTCGTCATTGCTCTGCAGATTGGAGTTCAACTGACTGGCAATACTTCGTTGGCATACTGTAAGTATTATTTTATCGCTTCTTGGAAATCAGTTACTAAGAAACGGTAGATGCTCCTCAAATTTTCACCTCCATAGGTGCAGGAAGTAACAACCTTCTTTTCACCGGTTTCTTCGGAGTTTCGAAAGTAGTAGCATGCGGCTTCTTTCTCCTCTTCCTCGTGGAAAGGGTGGGCCGTCGTGGTTCTCTCATTCTCGGCGCATTCTTGATGGGCTCTTGCATGTTAATCATCGCTTGTCTGACCGCGACACATCCACCTAATCCCAAAGGAGTCATTTCAAGTACCTCAATCGCAAGTGTAGCGATGGTCTTCCTTGAAGCCAGTAAGTAAATTCAATTCCTGAATCAATAAAATGACAATATTAATGAAGAACAGTGAGCTATAATATCTCGTGGGGACCAGTCCCATGGCTTTACATGTCTGAAATATTCTCTCCCCGCACTCGAGAAGCTGCGATCGCTATTGGTACAGCAACGCAATGGCTGTTCAATTTTGTGTTCAGTCAGATTACCCCTCATGCGGTGGCGAATCTAGGATGGAGGACATTTCTTATGTTTTGCATTTTTAATTGGTCGCTAGTGGTCTTCGCTTGGTTTTTTATCAAGGAGACAAAGGGGAAGTCGTTGGAGGAGATGGAGTACCGTAAGTTCCTTCCCTTCGTTGCATTGAATGATGACTACATACTGATTTCGTTACTAGTATTCGCGGGACTTGATAAGAGGGAGACTGAGGTTGAGGTACTTAATAAATAAATCAGCAAGACTAGAAGAATACGAATTGCCTTTTTCAATAAAAAGATTTTGTTCTCTGTTGGAGATTAATCTCGTGGAGCTTAGAACGCGTTTCTTATGTCGAGTGAGTTTACTCGCTGTGTGTTTAACTCCCAACCTGGCAGGGGGAATGAATTCGCCTGATTATCTTATAAGGGAGGAGATGAGAAATACCCCGATGAAAGAAATATTTTCTCGCCTCTGCGAGAGAATCATAACAAAATATAATTTAACTGACAAGTCAACTCTGGTAATAGCATAAATAACATTAATCCCAACCATGCCGATATCCGAGCTTTGGGCGAATGTTGGAGGTTGTTATTAATTTAAGTAAATTACCGTCAGTATCACTTGTGATGCGACTAAATTGAGTGTCAAGGTAATAGATATGAGTGCGTTATTGTGTCTTACCTCTTAGTCTACCCGACCGCCAATATCTGCCCACATAGTCGTGTTACTAAAACTCTCAAAATTAATGACTACTTAATGGCCCCAAAGGCCTGTAATAACAGTGATCCGTCATTATGATCCCTCCCCACAAGTAATACGATTACTCGTGTCTATTTGAGAACAAGAATGTGGGAGAGCCTAAAGTGAAACTACGCGTTTAATTCTACCACTGAAAACAAACAATGATTTCGGGATTTTTCAAGAGTCGAAACGGAATATTTAAAGCTTGATTGACTGTTCAAGTTCCGAAAATTTGTAACATCCCTCTAACTGAGCCTGAAGAGTTGTGCATGTTTGGGGTTGAATCTCAGCTTGATTTGTTTAAGTCAGAACAAATATTGTGGTTGAAAAGTCAATTTTTCTCGAATGAGAGCTTTCGTTTCACACCTTCGAGGTTCTGGTCTTATAGAGTGCTCCTCCTAAGCTAGAGTTTTTGAAAATTGTCTGCAGTGAGTGGCTATTTACAGTTTGGTGAGTCGTCTTAATATTTATATCCAAAAAGAAAATTGTCTTTCGTTTCAAGCCTCGAATTTCCTGGTTCACCCCAGTTTATATAAAGGAGGAAGAGATCGTAGATTCTAGGGATTACATAAGCATAAAACTCAATTTGTAAACAGCAAAGATAGCAGATACGCACTTCAAGTTCCTTGACGTTAGCTTTTTTATATTTTAGAAAAGCTACCTCAGTCCCTCATCCATGCGTCGATTAAATCATCTGAGACATAGTTTCCAGAAGCAATCTCCCACAACACCCTCTGCGTGACACTCTCAAATGACAGCTCGCGGTTTTTTCGTAAACCCTGTAAGGGAAAATCGAACAAATGAAGCCCGGTTGTTGCAAGATTGGATATCACATCTAGGCCCGACTTAATATCTGCGTCGTTAGAAAACGTAAGCGTACGGGCGCTGATACCAGGGAGAAGCCATCCAATGGCCTGTTGGAGACTGGGTGGTGGTAGTTTTGCGAGATACATATGACCCTTCCAGACATGGGAGTCCAAATGAAGATGAATGGCGTCCAAAATTTGCTCTCTGAAGGAAGTGATGTCTAGAGTATCGAAATTTGACGGGTTATCGAGCACTGCAGCGGGTGTAGCCATCGATAGAAACCCTGCCCAGAGGATGAGATGATTAGTATCGCTGAAGAAAATGTCGGCCCCACTCACGCTGGAAAGAATACTTTTCCAGCTTATTGAGAGCACCCCGGCGTCGTTTTGTGAAATTGGGCGTCGGAACCAAACAAGCTGGAGCTTGGATCTGTCAATTCTTTCAACGACAATAGAACTTGGACCTTTACGCCTGGCGAAGATGAGGCAATGCTCTGATAAATACATATCCCTTCGTTTTTTTCTTCCAAAAGACAGAGATACAACTTGACTGTCTCGAAAAATGAGGAAACCTGCATACCTCTCGTCCTCACGCGTCCATTCTGGGAAAATGGGGCCAAGGTAACCCCACCCGGTTCTCAAAGCTGTGAGATACATCATGATCTTGCATAGAAGGTCCAAGTCCCGGAGTTTATCCATTGAACCGCCAAAGGGTTGCTGTAGTGATAGATGGTGTATTCCCAATTTTAACGTTTTGAGGTTTGGACCGAATGAATCTGGGTTGTAATAAGACTGAACAGTGACCACAGAGTTGAAAGCTTCATTCGGATAATCGAGGATTGAGTCTTGTTCTTCTGCTCTATACTTTGATTTTAGCATAAGATAAAGTTTCTGCAGAATTGCGTACCTCCGAGACGCCGCTGTCCACGATTCTGGACAGCCTTTTAGGTCTTGTGAAATTAGAAGTATATCAAGTACTTCAACAGTGCAGACTATCCTGGCCATACACTTATCGCAATCGCCTATCGCCGAACAGGAATACTGAAAGTCCAATTCAGTCAAGGGGTTCTTAGTTGTTTTTTCAGTCCTTCCGGTACCCCTAAACAACTCATAACATGAATCGAGCAGAGGGTTCAGCATCGATGCAATTTTATTAGCCTCATTCGTGGCCAGCTGAAAGTGCGGTGAGGTCGAAACAGATAAAGATTTTGGTGAGACCAAAAAGCGCCGCTGAATTGTAAGAAAGAATGAATTCAAATCTTTTATTCGGCTGACTACGGGTTCAAGTTCTGCCTCTTGGGGGAGAAGGCAACACAAGGCCCATGTTTGGCAAGAGAGCACAATAACAACCAGATGAAATCTTTCAAGATGATTTTTATCCATGATGAAGAGAAGGATGATTGCGAGGTAACCAGCTGGTAAGAAATTTCAGCTTCCATGTTGAAGGTCAAATTAATATCACGTGCGGTATTCGCTGGCGGGCCTCCCAGCCCGTATTTTAAAAGCGGCACTAATGAAACAGGCGACCGTAATTTCATTTTGTTGATAGAATTGACAGGTAAAACCCAGCAATTAAAAGCTGGCGACGCAATTTAGGTATACGTTTAACTATATCACAACATATTTTGAACTCTTCCAGTCGCGAATTACTTGAGCTGCTAAGACAAGCAGATTTAGTGCCGCCTTTGTAGCTACAGGAGAGCTGAGAAGCACGTGGGCATTTTGGAGGCCCCCAGGTCATTTGCTGTCAGTTCACATATTTAAGAATCTTTCAGTCACTGATTCCTTTCCCACTTCAACCCTCACCCAACCCTTTTCTCACCAGCATTTCGGTACCGTTTCTTACCAACCTGTACTGGTTGGCAATCGTTAAACCCCCCTCGATCGTGCCCGGCCGGGTACTCAGCCCGGCCAGTGCGGGATCTCCTTGAACAATGAACAGCATTTGGTAGTTGACGATGAATGCCTTGCGTTTTTCTCCGACTGTGTTGTTTCCGACTGTTTTTCTCCGTTTGATATCCCCTCCGACAGATACAACGATTTCTCCGCATTTCTAGAAGCCCCTTGCCCACTTGATGTAGCTGAGAGCGATCGCCCTCGAAGCACAAACCCAAGCGAAGAACCCGCTACAGATAGGACACTTCCTGAACCAGAAACCGCTTCTTTTGGTTTGCCTCCTAGTTGTTTCCTCTTGGACCTTGGGAACCATCCTCTAGCTTCAACCTACGATAGTGATGCCCCCAGCAGCTTTCTTGACAATGGACACACTTTTGACCAACTAATACCCCCCACTGAAAGCGGGCAATTGGACACTTCAGGTGATTTGGCAAATATGCGCACTCCAAGCGATGATCAAGCACCATCCCAATCGCCAAATGAATATTCACCTGCCATGAGCTATTCGATTTTGAAACGAAAATCTGATTGCTCACCATCGTCAGACTACAAGAGTGATCATAAACGCTTCAGGCAAATGGATCACAATTCAGGCCATCTGTGTGAATGGGAGTTCTGTTCCGAGGCTTTTGCTACGGTCCTCATGCTAAGGTAGAATCAAGTCTTTTATTATCAAGTTGCGTCGCTGATTCTTTCTTCATAGACAGCATCTTCGTGTCCACACCGTAGCAGAATCAAGATGCCGGTTCAAAGGATGTTCGAAGATTGCAGGATCTTCCGCTTTGCTTCGGTGAGTAACTCGGAACCAGCTTTGTAGCTAGATATACTGAATTTCTCAAGCAAGCATCTTGACACGCACCTCAAGCCGCACCAGTGCTGCCACTGTCAACACTCATCTGCTACATCACGGGACCTGGCACGACATTTGATCTCCCACGATCCTGCAGCGGCAGCCACTGTGTACTATTGCCCCTTCAATTCCTGTCCATATCGCCGCGGTGGTAGAAGTCCACCGTTTGGACGCGAGGACAACGCAAAGAGGCACATAGCACGAAAACATTCTGGACACCCACTGGAGCCAATTGCCGGAACCACTAGACCTAACGACAATAATTACAGTATCAATAGTTAAACAACAACAATACCACCACCAAACAACACAACGGGATTCAGCAATGCTATTCATCGGGTTGATGCTCTGGCTGGGTAGCGGTTCTATTGTTTGCGTAATGTCCAGTGTCACTCGTGTTTCCCTATTTGGAGGGCCGCGACCATAATGGTGAGTATAATCGCTGTCATTATGGAAAATCTGATCGCATTTCCTTTCAATTAGTATTGTATCTGGGCCAGGGTCAATCAATTGACTACTGGGGGAAAAGGGGTTCTTTTTCATTTGGTTTCAAAAATGGAGTTGTGGGGTTTGTGCATTTTTTTTCGCTTTGATTCAAGAATAAAACAGGAAGTAACGGCGTCAACGGTGTAGGGGGTGACTGAAGAATATTTCAAATGGACAAGTGGTTTGATTATCAAATTTGTTTTGAATGGTTTCCTCTCCATATTTATACCTCTACATGGTCTTTTTCGTGCCTTTTGCAAACGATCTGCCACTACGCAAAATCCCCTCCTTCAAGCTCACCAACGGTTTATATCCCAAAACACGCTTCGCTTTCTCAATTCGATAGGTCCTATTCATAGAACTAAACCTAATCCCAACACGATTCATCCGAGACTTCTTCTTCCCAAAAGAAGTCAGCCAAACAACCCACTCAGCAATAATCGCCATACCAAACCCAACAAATCTCGGAATAGATCTGACTTTCGTTCTATCAGTAGGATAACCAGCCGCATCACCTAAAGCTCGCGCGAATTCCCAGAATTGGATATGCTCGTCGTTGGTGATAAGAAAGCCCTCTCCACCCACCACCATATCTTCAGATGGCGGTTCTATACGATGCTTGAGCAGTGCTTGGGCCGCAAGGATATGAGCATGGATCGCATTCTTCTGATACGTGAAGTCGAAGAGGTTTTTACCGTCGCCAATGTTGTACTGCAATTTTCCGGCCTCGGCGGTTTCTACGAATGCTTTTGCAGTAGCATCGTTCTCGCCGAACATTCCTGATGGTCGAATTGAGGTTGTCATCATTCCTTTGGGATCGTTGTAATTGAGTACGAGCTGGTCGGCGAGGGCTTTGGAGTGTGAGTATATTTCTTTTTGGACTGGGATGTAGAGGAGGGGCTTGAACTCGTCGGCTTCCGTCATGTCGGTGACTGAGTCGTGGATAACTGATGCGCTCGACGTGTAGATGAATGCTTTGACGTTTTGTTCCTGTCAATTGTTAGTAAACTCTCAATCCATTGTAGCCCTTAGTTCGCTTGTTTTTCCCACTTTCTAGGATAATGAAAATTCATTACCCAAAGAGTTGGAACAAATTGAACTGGCGTTCTAGAGCAACTGGTACTGTGCTAGAGGCAGAGAAGAACGTGCTATGTCTGGGTTTGCGAAAGAACACAATCCAAATCAAACAATCAGCGGCGAGCAAGGATGTATACGTACTTTGGCACAATCAAGTAAATTGCGAGTTCCCTCAACATTGACTCGTAAATACAAAGCCAGATCCTGAAGACTTGCAGGAGGTGACGCAGTATGAAAAATGACTTGCGGCTTTGCCTTCACAAGTGCCTCATTAACTTGATCTTTGGATGAGATATCCACGTCATAATAGGTCACTGATGGGAGTCGGTTGTTTTCGGTTTTCAAATCAAATACGCACACTTGAATTGTTGGTCGAAGCTCGATGAGATGCTCGACTAGCCGATGGCCAAGCGAGCCGCATCCTCCGACAACGACTGCGGATTCAATTGGTATCGTAGTACTCATCGTGCTAATGAATTTTGGAATTGAGAATATAACTTTTTCGAAGAAAGAAAATGAACACTGAGAACTGCTCTCAATGAGGGTAACAAGATGTTGATATGGAGATTTGCTGTGCCCCATTGGGGTGTGGGACGAAGATACGAGCAAGCAATTGGTGGCACGACACACGAGCACGAAGTTTTAATTGGCAGCGCACTCCGTATCTTACTGCTTCTGGAAGCGCTCGCAATTATACTCCAATAATATTGTGAGAGGTATAAGTATCAGAGGTAAGCGTATCTCAGCTGGATGCAAGAGGTAGTATTCTTTAGAACAAGGAGAGTGTCTTATTAGTACCCTGACCGAGCTTGACCTGAAAAAGTTATACTTCGTTTCAAGTCACTGAAAACCAACTTAGCTTCTGGATCACTACCTGTCAAAGATACACCCCGAGCGGAATGTTACCTATTAAGGTTTATCGCACCTACACCAAGGTATTAAGAAATCTTCGCGAACCGACACGTCAAAACGAACGAAACGTCATACCACACTGACGGCAGATGCTGCGGCACTGGTGGAAAGAACTCAACATGAGCAAAGGAGGTACTATATATGTATGAATACATATGAGGAGAATAAGATAGAGGCCACTCAGGATAGAAGTAACATCTATCAAAGTGCTGCCGGATGGACACAATGTTTGTCCGGGAGTTCACAGAGGTTTTCACACAGTGAAAGAAGCCTTCATAGGGAACTGGACTCGTCGAACCAATTCATCAACTTATCAATTCCTAGTTTCTCTTAATTTTCCAAGATCAAAACAAATGCTAGGACCCCTCTTAGAAATTGTGGAAAAACCGACACGTGACTGGCACCGTTTCCCCCTCCTCGGGGTTTCTTATGTTTCATAGAAAATCAACTCATTTCTAAAAATCCTACTCTTTTCAATTAGTCTTGAATAGCTAACGCACAGAAATGACTCTGAATCGGGAAACTTCAAGTCACATGATATGTCAGACGGCCGAAACTTTCCGAAATGATGACATGCCTGATGTTGAGCCTCAACACCAAAAGATATCATCAACTTAGCAGCTATGGAGAAT
Organism: Hymenoscyphus scutula; assembly: GCA_001399465.1. Lineage (NCBI taxonomy): Eukaryota > Fungi > Ascomycota > Leotiomycetes > Helotiales > Helotiaceae > Hymenoscyphus > Hymenoscyphus scutula. The sequence continues at coordinate 50,632 of LKTO01000131.1, read as the reverse complement.
GCCTCGCCAAAGAACTCCTCTGATCCTCTCTTAAATCGCGCTTGCGATGCATGCCGATTCCACAAGGTAAAATGTCTACCTAACATACCCAGCGTATCCTTTCCCAATTCCAGAGCCTGTCAGCGCTGCCTAAAAACTGACCGACATTGTGTCTTCACTGCTCCTCAAAAACGACGGCAGCGGAAACGTACCGATACTCGAGTTGCTGAATTAGAGAAGGAAGTGGAGTCGATGAAGAACCTCTTCGGGAAGAGAAAGACTGTTGCCATACCTCCTACATTGGATGAGCAGTTGGTAGCTGAGGCGAGGAACCTAGGAATTTCAATCGCAGCCAGGAAAGAACGATCTCAAAACGAAATTGTGCAGCCGCGGACAATACAAGCATCTTATTTACTTCTGAGCCATGAAACTGCCCCGGAAACCGATACCTTTTCCACCGTCTCTTCACAACCGGATGTCGTAGACAGGGGGATTCTGTCTTGGGAGACAGCGGAAGAACTTTTCGATACCTTCAATAGGGATCTATATCCACACTATCCGGGAGTCTATCTTGGTGGTCTTTCAGCAGCAGACCTCCGACAAACCAAGCCTACCCTCTTTCTTGCTATAATCGCCGCCGGTTCGGCAAAGACAGATCCTCATCTATACAGCACTCTTCATAGTGAGGTTGTCGCTTCTTATGTTCAAAGGACCATCATTGACAATGAAAAATCTTTGGAACTCGTTCAGGCACAGATCATAACAAGCATTTGGTATTACCCTCCAGGTCGGTCTTCATGAGTTCCTCACCCCTCTGCTGGGTTACCCCAAGATGATAACAAAGCTCTAGTTCTTCTTCAGCAATTTAGTTTCTTTCTTGATTCCTCCAAGCACACTCCTAGAAATGATCATGAACTGACTCCGATATCCAGGGACTTTCTCAGGCCTGAAATTCTATGAATATATCAATATGGCAACTACTATGGCAGTATCTATTGGCCTCGGTACTAACCCGAATGCCTCGAGAAGACGCTGGGGAGGGGGTTCTGGTCCCCCGGAGAAGCCAATGAGAATTGAGGAGGATTTGGAACGAAGAAGAACGATTTTGGTTTGTTACATGATAAGCACTGGGTAGGAGGGCGAGCTTAAGTAATTACTGAATGCTAGCTAATACAAAACAGAGTTTCCATGAGCTTAAGACGTTCCAATATGTACCGAACCAATAATTGGATTAACGAGTGTGTTGAGTTTTTGAACATCCACGGAAGCTCTTCCGCTTTAGACAAGACTCTTGTGGCCTGGGTTAAATTGTTTCAGATTACAGAAAACATTGTCGTAGCTTTCTCTTATGATGATCCTGGCAATATCGCAAACCTTGCCGAACCTCGTGTACAATTGATGTTGAATGGGTTCCAACAACAATTGTCCACTTGGAAATCTGAGGCGGCTGGCAGTATCAACAGTATGTGGACCATTAACCCTCCTCTACCTCCCAGGTTATGAAGTTGTTCGCCGCGTAAAGAAATGGCTCTGTTGAGATACCGTTTCTTCAACTCGCACAAGTGGATGGGGATAATCTGTAGCTCCTCAAAACAGTATTTCTTTTGGCGGTCACGAATAGCGACACGACCTGGTGCTTCATAGAGTCAAAGCTAACACTTGTAGTTGCGTTGTTGATGGCATACCATCACATTCAAATATTCATTCACGAAGTAGCTTTACACGACGACCATAATCCAACTGGTTTCATGGCTCCGTTCCAAATTGATAGTATTATATCCATTGCACCAGAAATACAAGCCCATTCGGCCTACGTCAAAGAGATTACAATTGTTATATCCTTTGCACATTCCTTACTAGACCTTTTCCTCGAAACTGGTCACGAGGTTCTTCGCTCTTTCCCCATATACAATTTCGTACGACTGGCTTACGCTACCATTGTCCTAACCAAGCTACACATTTCCTCCAAGTCACCAACAAGCTTAATTGGTTCTGTTCTCAGTCCTCAGAGCATCAGATTGGGCTTCTATCTCCAGCATCTCATTGAAAAGTTAGGCGTGGCTGTTGGTCCAATGGAATGCCGGGCGCCATTTACGTTTCTTGGTCTGATCATGAGACTTCAGATATGGTACAAGAGCCAAGAATCCGATGCTTACTTCAAGTCGCCGATAAATTTACCCCGACTAACCGAGTGCTGGCTCCCCCCGCCTCCAACCAGCAAAAGAAATCGAACTCATGCAGAAGTGTTAGGAATCACTGATGCCACCCCGAGCCCCGGAGCAGATGGGCTTGCAAGTGATCAAATAGAGAGCTTGAGGAACATGGGTCTTGATGAGCTGGCGACAATGCAACCTATACCGAATTTTGACCTTGATTGGCAAAATCTTGATGTCAACCTGTTTACGAATTTGGGCTCTTTGGACCCTGCCATGAATTACGATAACTGGGAGTCAAATCAAACCTTTTTCGGCAATCAGAATGTTAATTCATGGGAGACGTCAGAAAATCACAACACTTTTTTGTAAAACTCTAGTTGATTACACACCATCCATGAGAAGCAAAATCCAGAACACGGAGAGAAATCAGATCTCCCTTGAGCTTATAGAGCAGCTCAAACACATGCCGCAGACTTCGATGGACAACAAAAGCAGCAGCAATAACTCCCTGTTCATGCTCGCTCATCTTTAGCTCTCGTTGTTCCCGAAGCCTACATCGATCGAATCAAATTGTTCCAAACACTCCCAGGGGGTGACTCAACTTATCACCGTTATTTTTCACAGCAAACTCCAAATGTTCCAAACTCTTCAGGGCAATACTAAATACCAGGAATCTTCGGGAACATGCAATTTACTGCCGCTTTTATTTCTCCTCCCCCTGCCATGCAAGGACGGACAACAAATATAGTACCACGCAGTAGTACCACGCAGTAGATTCCAGAATAATTCCAGATCAGGACAGCTCCGATTTTCCCAACACTCTGCAACAACGTCGAGCCAATGGCTTCGTTCTTATCGTCGATCGCGGCATATCAGTCTGAACTATACATTATTAGCTGTGCCCCACTTTCACCTGCAGAGAGCGCATGAACTTTACACATCTGAAGATAACCCGCCGTAATTCATAAACGAGATAAAGACTTTGGTCTTTGGGTGTCCTTGACACGCCCCAATCAATACCGCAACTTCGGAGTCCGGTATAGCGAGAGGAGGAGGGCTGCTATCCGTCCGTAGACAGGAGTCCTATCAAACAACGAATGCAGGACCTGCATATCTTATCGCCATAAATTAACAACCTTCCGAAAGCACGCAATCCCGAGGCTCAACGGCACAACCTTAACATAACATCGCAAGAACCCCCCATGTTTTTTCTGGAACTTTCAAGAGAGGGAATGGAAGGTTTGACCGAAAGGGATGGCTTTCAAGATATGACGGCATGATTGGTATTGGGGATACAGCGAGTCACCATTTACCAATTTTGTACTCCTGTCTGCTTCAAAAACAACCTTCCGAATTCGAACCTACTTCTCACGCTGTTCAACGATACCAAAGCACTATATCCCTATCGTGCAGGGCCACTCCCGCTCAGCCCTCGTTTAGTTGATTAAACTCAGGAAATCAAAGCTTCACCATGGAACTGGGAGCAATAAAAAACTGCCAACATTGCGAACAATCATGGGGCATGCATGGAGGAACCTCCCCCCTCGTCAATCTTCCCGAAATATGCATGTATACTTGAGACAATCACATCTGGAGACCACCTCAGTCACAAAGGAGAAAATATCAACCCACAGCCAGCCTCTCCACATCTCTTCCATCTCAAGTTGTATCTTCAGTAGGTTGGTTTATGCACATCATATCATGCAATGCCATCTTTTCAGCTCTACTTTGAAGTATCCACAGGAGAAAGTCAAGCGCTGAATCCTTGGAATTCGACTTGGTTCTCACCCCGCCATGATACAGTCCGAGATCCTTATCCATGAACCCCTCTTTCTACAATTTCTCACCGCACACATGCGTAGCACTCTGATGTCTTCAATTAAGATCGCCTTCAGGGTTTGGGCTATTCTTTCTGATTATCCTAGAGGTTCTGGATTCAGTCTGTACTCCGATTGGCTGCACCCTACAATTCGGAGATGCACCGAACTATTCGGAGAGAGTGCCTAAATTGTTTCAACCCGATGTCATTTCACCAATCACATCCCTTAGCTCACCCTTTTCCCGTAGCCTCCGATCCCAAGCTACCCCTTCTTTCCCAACTCCACACATTCGCTAAATGAAAGTTCTTAGACCCTGGTCCCTGATGATTCTCCTCCTTTCTCACTTCTCTCACCGCACTTGGTATCTACTTTCCTTGTGCCATTCTCCCTTCATCAGCCAAAACATCCTAGACAGCTTCTATTTCGTCCTTTACTTATCTATTTCTCATAGCGTGTTGCACCATATCTGTGCCTCCGAGTCACGAGATAATTGTTCGACCAGCTTACACCCCACCATCACGACACACTGTGATCTTGTCACGAACTATACATCTTACAAACTGAATGCATACCCCGCACAATATCTCCGTATCTTAAGCTTGTCGTGTTCAATTCAATTTCGTCACTTCGTGATATCTGTTTGTTGTGTCGACAAGAAGACAATTTCTTCATGTGTCTCTCTGCAATGGTCTTGCGAGCGATTATAATCACCAGCACGTTCAAAAAGTCATATCAATCCTTTACTTCTCACATTCCAAAACAAAGCTACAAATTAGATCTTATCTGATAAATTCATCCCTCTGCCGTACCCCCACACTCTGCTACTCTCAAACCACAACAAACCAGCCTTCTTGACACACATTCACACACTTCTCACTTCTAACCCCACTTACCTCCCACACCTCGGCAACACCCTCAAGTATCGGCTCTCCACTTGTCTACAGCTGGATTGCATGCATGATGCACACCCCCCTACCCCCGATCCTTCACAAACTGCGGTGTAACTGTAGATGGCACAACGACGCAAGCGAGTGGAGTGACAAGCACAGCACAAGCATTCAACAACCCCTCCTTCCAGCCAGGATCTCAATCCTAGATCCTAGATCCTTGTTTTCCGTTCCTTACTTGGCTTGCCGCTCTGGCTGCCTTGTCGTGGTGGGAGGTTCATTGGCTGGATTCTTGGGGGACGGCTCCGATGGTATCCGCTTGTAAACATTTTGCGACGACCTCTCGCTCTCTTTCCGCTCTTACGAGGGGCTGGCTTTTGGTATGGAAATAAAGATTTTTCCGAGATGGGATGGGATGGGAATAGAAGTATGCGTTGATGCGTATAATATTGCTTTCTCATTGATACCTTCCTCCAAAGTTGAGAATCAAAATGAGAATTTCTCGTTAGGTTCATGAATTTTCCCGTCCCCCCCCCCTTCAGCCCTGAGAAGCACTTTTAATTCTCCCGCAGGCAGCAGGACTTCCTGGTGGTGATGTAGAAGAATGGATGCAAAATTGACGGACTTTTAGTTCTTGGTCCTGAGGATTGTCGTTGTCTTAAACTTTTTAACATCTGACAGTAACCATGGTACGTGTCGCCGAGGTATTGATTAAGATACATATTGTTGTGGATCCCACGCACTAAGATCGTCGTTGTGAGAGCCTAGGAGGTTCTTCTCTTAGGTGTACTTAGAGAGAAAATAGATTAAATGGACCACATATGTGGCGGCTTAACTCCACAATATTGATGTGTAAGATCTTGGAAAGTGGCGGGTAGGATTTGGGGATGCGGGATGGCGTCAAGAGTTGGGATGAAGATGTTAATGTGGATGGGGGTTACAATGAGGGAGATGCATGTAGGTTGATACATATGTATGTTTTAGCATCCACCAGCTGTTACATGAAGATTCTGGTCTAAAATGGACGTTGTTGAAGTTTACAGATACGGTGGCAATTAAGTCAGGAGGGCACGGGATGCGAAGACGGGTCATCTCAAATCTCAGAAAGCCTCCCGCAGTTAGGATACCATTACTGTTTTGGTTGCTGATCCTCTCTTTATGGAAGTGGCTTGTTGATCAATGTTTCAACATTCCACGTTTCGCCAGCTAAAATAACGGGAAGAATAACGGGAAGAGCGGGAGATGGACAAGAGCGAGCGCACAGTGACGAACACCTCCCATTTCTTTCAGATTCTGCACTCATACGGCAGCCTTTGTTATCATGAACTAGGTTTGTTACTATGGCGTGGTACGTGGAACATGAAAAAATATTATGGTGGAGTGATTTGAACGTCGATGTTTCCTAGAAGGCCAATAAATCCGTGTTTGCAGCTCTCACTTGATGGCAACGGTGACATTTTTTTACACTCGCAAAGCTCAATGACGTATCCAAGGTCTAGAAGAAAGGTATTAGAAATGTAAAAGAGCAGATCAGTGATATTTTGAGACACTAGAATGGCAGTTTTGGTGTGACTGAAATGGGCTGATGTGACCTAAGACAATTGCGAAATACTCTGTGCTACACAGGGTGATAGGAACAGGAAGTGGGGGATGCAGATTGACCTCATTATGAAACGGTACGCGGGGGCATCGGGGGAAAAAGTGGTTTTTGACGACGTGGCAGTGCTTGGGGGGGGGGGGGGGGGGGGGGTGGGGGGTATGATACATCTTGAATGCTGCTTTGCTTCAATGCATTGGGGATATTTGAAGCGTGAGGGTCATTTTGGATTGGAGAACGGCTCTCTATGGTGCCACTGTTCGAGTACTTTACTTATCATACTATCAATAGTTAAGTAGCCAAAGATCAAAAAGGGGAATAGATAAAAAGGTTAAAGTCAAAAAAGTAGATGGAAAGATAAGGAGAAGCGAGAATAGGAAAGGAGGGAGGATTGGTAATAGGCAGAGGGGCAAAAATATCGTCGATTTTCACCTCAAAACAAAGGATAGAAAAGAAGTGGAACTCCGGTTGGAAGTGCGGTATTCAAGGACGAGAGCTTGAAAATAGAAAAAGATAACTAGAACTATTACCCTAAAAATGAGAAGACACACTACTGTCTTTTCTAGATTAAATCTCAAGCAATATTTTAAACTAGACCTCGTAATCTTAATCGAGTCATCATCAACTAGGAAAAAAGAATCATAACAGCGCTACTAGTCATTAGCAAACTTTACTAAGCAACTGAGCCCATATATTAAAGCTCCCAACTCTCCAGCCATATGCTTGTAAGGCATTCCTAGACAAAGTCCAATTTTGTCAAATCTTACAGAAGTATGTAAAAAGGTTGAATTTAGCTCCTAGAACAGACCCCCACCTGTTACACAACAAGACTACCAGCCTCACTATTTAGATATCTAAATTAAAACTCAACGTTATATTATTGTTAACTTATAAATAAATGGCAAAGCTTCCTTTATTGGCTGTAACATACAATTGACTAAAGCATCCCGTGGGAACGCCCCTGATCTCTTACACGAAATGCGGCTTCTGGTCATACACTCTTGAAGCATCCATACAAAGACGGGAAATGAGATAAAAAGATTTAGTAACCAAAGCAAGCTATCCAAGTGGGACTTACTAAATTCACTAACATTGTCACCAAACCAATGAACACACATAAAATCACATCACGACATCTTCAACCAACCTCCAATTAAGTGAAATCTCGAAACCCACAAATCAAAATCCAGACCATAACATACAAGCTCTATCACTTAAAAACTCCCAGCATCTCCAAAGCAGTAATAGTGGAGTAATTTGGAACCCCAAAGTTAAGCGAAGAAGAGAACCAAATATCAAAAAACTCAGGTTCACACCTTCCTTGCATTTCAATACCACTTCCCCACAACACAAATCCCCAGATTTCCTCTTTCCACACGTAATATCAAACAAAATATGCCCCAAACCATCGAGATGCATGCGTCAAAGGAAAAGAACAAAGTAAAGGGAAGTTGTCAAGGTATCCAACGTATGTGGATTGGACTCCTCTTACCAAAGACTTTTGTTTTCTGTTTAGAAGTGAAGGTGTGGTATGGATAATACGTGAGCTAGGAGGTAGAGTTTGCAGATGGTGAGTATATAAGTGATGTGGTATAACTAGCTGGGTATACTTACTTCCCCGCTATGCAGGTCCCAGGATTCGAGGCTTCGTTTTGAATTTTAACGTTTGCATATCTTCCGGATACGTCCGTATACTTGATTGGAATGTGAAAAATGTATGCGGAACTTGTGCTCTCTCTCGCTTTTATTCTCGCTACTTATTGATTACTCATACCTAAACCTAAAGTAAACACATTCCATTGTAGCAACGAAACATCCATATTTCTCCATACCAAAACATGCAATCACCCACTCTACCTCCTTCCCTTCTAACCATCACCCCAAGAATCCTCTCCAAAACTCCCTAAAGTCCAATTCGTAACCCCAAATTCTCAACGCCCAACCACCACCAAAAACAAAACCACACACCCAAAAAACCAACGAAATCGGTATCGACATCATACCACAGCCGAGCCCATCAAATAACAACCCTATAAGCAAACTTCCCCGCAATGCAGGTCCATCAAATCACTTGCATCGAAAAGAATCCCCCCCCAAGGTTTCTTTCTAGTCACTTTCCTCATTCGTCGAGGTGTATCGGTATTGACATGCCGGCACTCACCACTCCATCACATCCCCTCCACAAAATGGGAGGTCGCAATCGCAGGATGATGTAGAGAACGGAAGGAAAAGATCTCAGAGCTAGTTTGAGAAAAGTGGACACGGTAGGGAAGGATTTCTTTTTCTCGTACTACCATCGATTTTAGAATCTCTTCGTTTGGATACGATTTCGTCAGCTCCGTGAGCTCCGTTGGGTATCCCACTCTCGACTGGGAAGTCAGGCGTGGAATTGGGGTGGGAAGCATGGTCAGATAGGTGCAGTAGCCTGTGAGTGCTTCTCAGCTTGATAGGATTTTGTATTTGAATTTCTCATACCAAATATTGAAATCCATCGGTACCAACACATTTCAATTTTCCCAACCCCGACCGAAGCCATCCCAAAACTCCAGAACTCCAAGCCACAAAGCAAGGTCTAAAGCAACAAATCTTCAATACCCTCGAGATCCCAGAAACCCTCGCTCTCTCAGTACCTCTTCCCGTCGAAAAGGCTATAAAAAATCAAGCCTTAAGCTCACCCTTATACAACCCAATTCGTTTCCTAATATCCCTCTCAGTCTGCTGCATAGGATTCAGTCTCCGATCCCTAACCATAGCCCCAACATTCTCCCCATGCTTCCCCACCAACCGCTCAATCCACTCCCTCTCCCTCCCACTCTGCTTCCTCGGTTTCTTCTCCGCGGCCCTAGAAGCCATTTCCTCCAACTGTTCCACAATAGCATTCTTCTCCTTTGTCTGAACCTCCCCCTCAATGCCTCCCCACTCCTCCATATTCTCATCCTCTAAATCGTTCAAGGGATCGTTGAGAGGGTTCTCATGTTTCGCTTCAGGATGGATGACGCGGATGATCTTCCCATCTGCGTCTCGTTCTACGCGTGCTTCCGAGGGGGTGAACATCTTGGGGATGGCGTTGGAGATGGCGAGACGGGAGGTGGTGGAGGTGGAGGAGATATCGCCGGCGCGCAGTTTTTCGACGCCTCCTGTTGCGGAGTTGAGGCGGGAGGCTAGGCCTAGACGGCGGTAGTTTTGGGTGAGGGTTTCGGATTGATCCCTATATATCAATTAGCATGATGAGATTGAGCAGCAATAGGAGGTTGACGAGGGGTGAAGGGGAAAGAAACGCACCAGTTCGCGGCGATGATGGGGTTCCCTAGGGGATTTATCTTCTTCGATTTAGGCTTCATCTTGATCTTCGCGATCGAAGATCTCTTCTTCTTTTTCTGTAGTTCTCGTCCCATGATTGCGGTGTTGCGACAATTGGCCTGGCTTGTTGGGATAGCTTCTACTCTCACGAACTTTTTTCCTGCCAAAGCCACTACAGAAAACTTTCGCGCTAAGGAATTAAGGTTATCTAATCATCACATGATATAGCCCCCCTCTACTACACGTGATCTGCCTCGAGAATCCTTCCCGTTCCTCGCCGTTTTGATTGCGAGTGATAAATTCTCCGCTTCCAGCGGCACAGTTTAATTCTATTCTTTTGCGAGGTGAGACTTTAGGGATGTAGAGGCGGGTACTCTAATAAGACGAGGGGCATTCTCATCTCCAGCGATGAATGCACCCCCACGTCCATTCAACACCACCCCTCCAACGAATCTCACGACGTCATGAAGCACACACACAGTTTCCAGAATCCAAATACCATAATCAGTATATTAAAACTGATATCTCTAGATTGCGCAGGTTCGGTTCACGTCAGCAATAACTAACCTCGTCACCTCGTTAATATAAATCCTCTCCTCTCCACGAGTGAGTCTCGTGAATTGATATTACCATCCTCCCTTGGTCATCCATTTGAAATCGTTTCCTGTTTTTCGATTTCGGTGCATGTGCTTCTCTCCATCCAGTGCCCTCCCAGAATAGTATTGATATATTGACCCTCCACAGCAATCCCAACCTCATATCCAAGGTCCTCGAGATAGATCCTCCAATGAGAGGGAGGACGAAGGTAACGTTTCATCAGCCTGAATACGCAGACACTACACGCCACCGTACAACCCTTCCAAACTCCAGAGTCACCAGTTTCCCAAGAGAAGTCCTGATGCGAAGGAAATGTGCAGTTGCAGGTAAGAATCTTTACTTTTAATCTGGGGAATTGGTATTTCAAAGAGGGAAATGTGGTTTGTGGATGACAGGCTTGTTACATCGGAGAAAAGCGAGTGAGAGGATGGGAATGGGAAATCTACTATCCTGTAGATATCGGGGAAAGGAGGGGAGGAACCGAAAGTACAGCAGGATGTGAGAGAAAAGCGGGGAGGGGGGAAGTGGGTGGTGGGAACACAAGAATCTGTCTGTACTACGCCTCTCAAACATCTAATCATTGACTTGCCCCCTCCCCTTCCCTTGTCTGTACAGTCCAAACGCCGATCTTGATTGCGGGAGGCCTGGGTTCGGGGACCACCCCCCTCGCTCGTGAAGAAAGAAGCGTACAGTAGAGATATGTACAACGGTACTTTTCCATCACAAACAGAGGGGAGCGAATCCTTCCTCGTGCTTGTAGTGAGGTTTCTCGCTCTTGGTCCAACAGGAAGGGGAAGCGTGGTTTGTCTAGGTCATGGGCATTTTTCGTATTGTATTGGATGTGATTTGCTCAACCAGATAGTGGACTTGAGGGGGTCTAACCACTGCTAATCAATCCCTCAGTTGAAAGTTGCCAACATTTGCAGTGGAAATCATGGATCGATATCAACCAACCTGGGAAGCACGGGACAGTGGTCTCCTGTTCAAGATCAGAGATTCCTTGAGGGGTTGAGGTTTGTCATGTCTCGAAAAGCGTTGTTCAGCGGGCAATGAATGTCCATGGGATCTCGATTTCCAAACTAGAACTCAAATGCTGCCACCAGAAAGAAACCAAAAGGGTGCGGAGAAAAGTCATCCTTTCGACTTATTCATCTGGGCAACAGCGGCAATCTGAGGCTACACCGACTATTAAAGACCATTACTCAATAGCTCTACTTTCCCCACATCACGCGATTGGGGCCTGCTATCAGCGAAACGGCATACACGCGCTCCCTTTGCGGAAGTCATTCCATCCTCACGACTGGATGGTCCTGACTTTTCTTCATTTCGTGGGGGGAACAACCCTTTCATAAGTAAGAGTACGGAAAAAATAGTACGAGTAGAAGGAACCAGTGAGACGACTCCACTCAACGTCGTCGAAAAGCCACCAGTCAAGCCACTCCAAGGAAAACGGACCGTTTGTGAGTGGCACGACGTGAGGAGCACAACATGAGAGGGGAGGGCATCGCCAAATACCCTACTCTCTTGATCGCAGGCTGTCTAACCAAGGGTCATTGAAGGTGCCCCCCATGCTCTACTCACATGCAGGTCACCAAGTTCACAGATCAGGGGATGCCCAACTACCCCAGTGGGAAGTGATATGGGAGCGATTGGCCAGCGCGAGAGATGGGGTTCGGCTTCGAGGCGTTCCGCCCAGCCAGGGGTTGATGAGCACGGCAGCCAATCCAATTTGTTCGTGAGGATGTTGAGGCTTCCCGTCGTGCACTCTGCGGCCGTCGTTCTTTTGTGGCTGGACGAAGAACCTTCGGTGCAGCTTTCGAATCCTTCTAGTGCCCACCTTGGCCATGACTACAGCCCGATGGCGCTGACTCGGGAGACGGAATAGCATCGAGAAACAAGGAAGATCGAGGGAGCGACGGAATAAGTTTAACAACTATCGAACACAAGCTCAAGAAAAAGAAAACATGCAAGATGCTTGTGATAAAATTGGTGTAACGAAAAAAGGGTCCTCGGTCCATGGACCACAATTGTATATTTTAGCGAACAACTGGTGCTCTTTGGTCCCATCGCATCGCGTGCTGGAGGGCTAGTAAATGAAGGGCCAGGATCTGGATATATGACTTGTCCAATATGGTTTCCTGGGACGAACATTGGAGACGTGCGCGAGAAAAGTTTAAACGAAGACAGTTCCGGCCAAGAATGATAAGCTTCCCTTCCCTTCTTTCGCGAAAGGAAATCGAGGGTTTTTGACTTTGGCGACAGGTGGTGAGGGATGGATCTCGTACGATAAATATGGGAGAACCTGAGAGGAAGGGAAAGGAGCAAAAAACTAAGGGGAAGAAAGTGAAAGGGAAGGGATGAGAAGAAGCAGCTCGCTCCGGAGAGGGGTTTGGATATTGACCAGTGATATCAAGCGGTTCGAATGGTTCTCCGTGAGTACCTGGACATCTGCAATCGCAACTCGTGGGATCTTGAAGCGCTCAATATCCAAGAGGGGGTGTTTGCTGGTTGCTGCTGACAAGTGTCAATCCAGCTCGCTCTGTGAAGCATTGATGCCCATTTCAATAACCTTTTTCTCTCTTTTTTTTGCCACATCACTGTGACTGCAACTTCAGCCCTGAAGCTGAAATAGGTATGTCAAAGTCCACCTGCTGCTCCCTTCCACGCTGTCAACTCGTGGACGGGCTGATGCAACCCGATTCTGATGAAGTACTTGTAGAAGCAGAAACTGCAGCCCAAAAACAATTCCCTCACCGTCACACCCGTCCCGGGAGGCTCTTTGACAGATAGATAGACAGAGAGATCGTGCGGTCGAGAAGTGTTGATTGTGAAGCAGAACTTGAACCTGGCATGCCCAGACTTTTACTTAAGAAACAGGCTTCCGGGGGACCATGTAGTCATAAGTATATTCCCATGCCATGTTCTTATCTGCGGACCGTGTACCAAAGCCTCTTATCGCTGGACAACCAGTGAGAGGCACCTTGTGCCTTGGAGGTGCAGGGAGGAGAAAGACCAGCTTGCGGCGCGCGCCAACGAGACGAGGGAATCTGGAAATTCCATTGAATATTCCTCGGGCATCCACAATGGTCCCCATGAAGCTCCAGGATGGGCCAGACAAGCGAATGGACCCTCCATTGAACAGCTCAGAAAGTGACAGACATCGAGCCGGCCATGATCGCCTTGGATTCGACGGATCCAGATGCTAGATAGCTATTACCGACAATGACGGCATTATCCATGGAAAGAAGGCAAGAAATGCAATTGAATATTTGTTGTTGTTTTAAAAAGTGTGAAGCGGGAAAATATAAGGAGAGAGGGCTGAACCGCCACACCGAGGTTGAAAGATGCGCCACTTTGAGGGGAGGGGGGTAGGAGGGGGGTGGGAGATGTCGGCAGGCAATTGCTGGCAGTTTCAGACGGTCAAGCCTTTGCCTATTTTCGATTCTACTTACGCCCGTCTGTACAAGCAAGTGCTGCAGCTCAGTGTGCAGCGGCTACACTACCTACACGTCCTCCTCGTATACGCCCTACATCATCAACCAGACAACCTACGGGAAAGCCGCTGCTGCACCTCTTGATCGCATTTGCCTCCCCTCCCCGCAACCTCAAATTCCTTCGTCAGTGGCTTCGGTAGGCGAGAAGCGTAGGATTGAGGAGCCAGAAAAGGGGGGGTGAGGGAAGGGGGGTAAATAAGCAGAGTGAGCGTCAGCCAAACATAGGGTTCAAACCCTCTTTCTCATCTCCCGTCCATGACGCTATTCCCGTCGACATCGGTCATCTCCAAGTTCCCGGTCGCCAACATGAACTCTGAAGATCATGATCTCCAACCTAACAGCTCAATGCTGCTTGCTGCTGCTTTGATGGCTTCCTGTGGTGCTCCTCCTCCCTTTCAATCCTCCTTCGCATCGTCTCTCGGGGCGTCTTTCCTGTTATTTCCGTTGCTGCAGCATTCCAAACTGCATCGCCCCACGCTCTCATGTACCGTCTTCCGAATTGGCGGTGTTGTTGGCAGCGCGCGCTTCGGATTGTTGGCCAGCACAACTTTGTTTAGAGGGGACTTTAATAACCCAGACACTTTAACCTAGCTAACCTAGTACGCCCACTAGTCATGATAATCGCACGTATAAGAAGCGCGCAACGACCCTGGGTGCTCACGGGCCGCGGATAACGGTGCAGTAGAAGTGGATTTTAGAGCGACATCAACGGTCGGTGATCTGAGAAGCGCAGGGTCCAGCATTTATCTTTAGATGATTTCTGATCGCGCTTAAGAGATTGTCTCCATCTTTTAGAGCTACTAGCAGGGCTCTTTCTTCACCAAGGATCTCACGGAGCCGACCGATTTCTATTCTAGAGTAAAGTCGGTAAAGGATCTCAAGTAAGTAACTTACTCGTGATGGCCCCGTCCCGAGGCATCTTTCAGTACGAAGTACGAGGCTCCGAGAATAAGACAGGGCATATCACTGGGTTCCGGTATATACTTTCGAGACGGATATCCGCCATAATCAAGCTCACTAATAGTTTCAAGAACCATTATTCATCACCGGTTTCTAGAACGGAGCGGAACGGCAAAGGATAGAGTTTGAACTTGTTCATCCTGGCATTCATTCGATGCTCTTTTTTTTCTTCCCTGCGGGAAGAAGGAACAGAACACACAGATGCGGATTGTCACCGCACGGCAGAGCGACGGCACGGGTTCGGTGATTTTTCCAGACACTTCACTGGACGGACGATGGCGTTAAGCATAATGTCAGCTTCAGGAGGAGCCAGTGAGATTCGAAAGCTATTACCGACATGAATGACCGTGGCACAGAGAGTGGCTCCCAATGGTTGTGGGCAGATGCTGTGCTGCCAGCGATCGCAAGCCGTCATTGCAAAAAGGAGAAAAGAAGCCTTCAAGCCTCTTTTTCTTCCCAACAAGCCTCCATCTCAAATCTCTCCAGGATCTCACATCTCACATCTATCTCCTCTGCTGAATGACCCTGGATTGCGGCTTGTGATCATCGCGCACGGAGTGGCGGGGTGGCCAATCGACGTCGATGTCTCTGCTCGGGGGGATCAACAAGTCAAGCGACTGAGCAAAGGAGGGCGAGGATTGGCCCGGAGCAAAGAGCGAGACAAAATTGGAGAGGGGTTTTGAGGGGGGTGTTGGAGTTGAGGGGCAGAGGGACTCTGGCGAGTTGATGGAAAGGGGGGCATTAGAGGCGGGGCAGATATCCGTGAAGTGAGATGGCGGGAGCTAAGGAAGTAAAGGACGGGGGGTGGGAGAGACGAGAGACGAGGCGAGACAATAGGGGTCATTGAGTTTCGAGGTTACCGAGGAAGGCTAAAAGGTAATGAAGACGGCCAAAACTGAATCTATTTCAAGAAAACAATCAATCTACTTGAATTGTATGGAAGCACTCTCAGAGTAGTCTCTCCACTGGGCTCGCAGGTTGCAGAAGTTCCTGTCGAGTTGGCTCATCTGCCTCTCTGCCTCATTGCCCTTGTGAGTTCACTGTGCATCAGCAGCACCAGCAAGGTGCAGCAGGCGTCCGCCCGCCAGTGCTCGAAATGCTGTATGGAAGGCTGCAGACTGCTTCCTCTGCATTTTCCACGCCTCCTCATTGGCGACATGGCGAAAGACGTGCAGATAAACACTGCAGATGGCCGTTGAGCCCTTGACTCCTTTCCCTCAATGGCGTTTTTACCTTGTTGAGACCAGCTGGGGGGTGAGGGGGTGACCTCACTAGCGCACCGTTGCCCATGGGCGAATCATCTCGCGTGCCCACGCTTTGAGACCCACTTTATTTAGTGCTAGCCTGTTCGCTAGTCCCCCCCTAGTCCCTCCCCCGCCGAACGCCACTTCTCTTTTTCTCTCTCCTCTCTCTCCTCGGCTCGTGCTCCTTGTTTCTTCGCTCAACACCACCATCTCCAGACCCCTGAGATGTGGTGATCTCCACGACCCATGCATTTCTGTCCTGTACTGGTACCCATCCTGGCTATCCTAGCCCTGTTGTTTATCTGCCTGTCTTTTCTGCTCCGTAGCCTGCTCTTGCTTTCCCATGCTTGTTCTCCTGTTCTTCTGCTACTTATCCTATGCCTGTCTATCCTGTCTGCCTCTCTCTCCCCTGTTGAGTCCCTGTTTAGGTCTCCCCCCTTCCCCCCCTCTCCACTAACCTCCCCTCCACCCAATCTGCCCGCTGCTCCTGCTCGCTGCTGCTTTCTCCTGCAAACCAGATGCAGCTCGACGTCCTTGCAGGGCCTTGCGGTCACTTCCTGGTCATCCAGCGTCCTTGCAGACTTGTAGACTTGCAGACAGACTTGATGCAGGCCAGAGCAGTAGTAGCATTCAAAGCAGTAGCCAGCAACTGCTCCGGCTCCAGCTCTAGTTTGAGCTTGTTGCCCGCGCTTGCTCCCATATTCCATAACAGGTCGGGAATGCCCACATCACATCCTATCCCATCTCGTTTCTCGATCTCATCTCATCCATCTTATATCAAAACTCCCACAGGCTCTCTCTCCCTTCCTCCCAGTTCGGTAGTTCCGCGTACCCAACGTGTTGCCCATGAGTTATTGATCCTCCCGCTTCCTACACTTCAGCCACCAGATTCAATCGCATATCTAAACATATATACATCCATCTACCTTTTACATATATCTTCTACTCTTGCCACAAAAAAAGGAAACTTCAACACCCCTCGTTTTTTCCTCCCTCCCACCTCTCTCCCCCTCAAAAATCACTTCGAACTCTCTCACCATGACTTTACCGCTTGCTTGCCCGCCCTCTTCCTCTCCTTCTTGTGCTGCTTCGGATCCGCCGACAGTGCCACAACGTAAGCGTCGTAGAAGAGCGCCTGCCAGTGGTGCCTCGGACGACTGCTTTGCCTGCACCAAGAGAAACACCAAATGCGATCGACGACGACCATACTGTTCACCATGTCTGGAAGTAGGCAAAGAATGCTCAGGATACAAGACCCAATTGACGTGGGGAGTGGGGGTTGCCAGTCGTGGAAAACTTCGAGGATTGTCTCTTCCTGTTGCAAGGTCTGCCCCCGCCGTCAAGAGCCCACCTCCATCGAGAGCGCGAACCCATTCGAATTCGAACAACGCAATCTCTCCCAGCCGAGATGTCGTGGACGGCGTCAAAATCAAGATGGAAAAACCGTCCGCGTTGCCCGTCAATCCCTTCACAACTTATGATTTTGTCAACATGGCTCCCAATGGCGTGGCGCCACCAATGCAGATGCCAGAATGGAACATGGGCGCGACACAGGAATACCCTCCTCTCCAGGACTACCACCAGCAGCACCAGCAGCACCAGCATCAGCACCAACACCAGCACCAGCCAGAGAATATGTCGCAGCAACGACAATTACCGCATTTACACCGTTTACACACCCACACCCTGAGTATGGGTCGAGCCGATGGTCTGCACATGTCGAGTTCCTTGGAATCGCTCAGCGCATATGCCGACAGCGAGTACAGCAACTCCCCAATCGCGCAATCCTTTCAGGGCGACGATGTCCCATTTCTCCGAAGTCCAATCCCCATTTATACCGGTTACTCCTCCCGAAATACTACCGCAGATGCCAGTCCCATAGTGGGGATGATGGGAGATTCCCGTGGGCCAACCTCCTGTCCTGACCACTTTTATGCTCCATCCGAGATCAGCTCAAGTATCAGTTCGCATCAGAATTTGTATGATATCGCTGAAGGTGGACGTCAACAGCACCCCAATTCCGCGACCAATGAGAGCTTCTATGACGACGAGATGATGGGTAAAGTTATTCTGCCTATTCTCCCCTCTATACATCACTAACATGAAACAGGCACGCATCAAATGCCGAATGACTTAGAGGTATATGCTACCAGTGCTCGATCAAGCCATTTCGGCTGGAATTCTATCAATGATGACGATGTAGCCTCGCAGGCAGCTTCCGAGGCCGACAACTTTCACTTCTCCTCGGGCCCGGATTCCATGTCCTCCTCCACCGACATGTCGCCCCGAATCTCCTTCTTCCTTGATTACTACGAAAAAATCATCTGTCCCTCCGTCGTAGTCATCGACAGCCCCAGCAACCCTTACCGAGAACACATCCTTGCTCTCGCCAGCAGCAGTCGAAGTCTCCAACATGCAATTTGCGCCCTCGCAGCTTGCAACCTCCGAATGAAGAGACGACAATCTTTAGGACAGGACCATTGGCGTCGACCCCTCGAGCTAGAGCTGCAGGACAGAATTAACGGCCCTGGATCAAGCCACACCCGACGAACATCCAACCACCGCATGTCACCCCACGAAGAACCCCGCTCCAACGACGCTCCACTCGAAGAAGAATATCAACACCGCTCGCTAGCCGTCTCCTTACTCAACCAACAATTAGGCGACCCCTCAACCGCCCGTCATGACTGCGTCCTCGCTACTCTCTTTATCCTCTGTCATTACCGTATGTGTGAATCCGGCATCGCACAATTCCGCACCCAATTCGCAGGCGTCAAGAAGATCCTGGGGATGCGCGAAAGCGGTGTCGAGACTGGAAACTGGGGATGGATGGAGACGCTATTCACATATTTCGACGGCATCACGGCGTCCATTAACGACCGCGAAGCTCAACTTCGTGGAGGCTACCTCGAGATGATCGCTAACCCCTCGCAACCAAATCACGCGCTAGAAAACATGGCCGGGTGCGACTCGGTCCTCTTCAAAACCATTGCGAGACTCGGTCGTTTGAATATGTTATCTCAACACCGTCCTGTACTTGATGAATCTCTCCCCACGCAATCCATTGAGCGACGGCCCGCGCCACCGAATCCACGACCTCGGTTAGCGGGTCAGGCGTTGGTGGATTTCTATAATCTTCATGCACACAATTTCGATGGGAATGGCTTTTCCAGTACCCTAGATGACGATGCAAGTTTCTCTCTCTTGACAAATTCCACAAGCCACGATGATCTCCGGACGACCTTTTGGACGGAGTGGAAGTCAGCGAGACAGTCACTGCAAGAATGGGAATTCGACCCCTCGCGTCTAGTAGCTACCCTTCCCGCATCTCCCTCTCCCACCCAACTTCGTGATTTCGGCTATATCTCCGAGGCCTTCCGGTACGCGGCCCTCTTATACACCGAGCGACTAGCCTGTCCCTCGCTCCCTTCCTCACACCTGAACTTCCAGAACCTCGTCAGTCAGGTTCTATTCTACGTCACGAGTCTGGATTCGGGGTCTGGGTGTGACAAGTTCTTGTTGTGGCCGCTGTTTATTAGTGGGAGTGAGTGCGTGAATGAGTTGCAGCAGAGCATCGTGCGCGCTAAGTGTCGCGAGATTATGGGGCGCAGTGGGTATTTGAATAACCTTGCTGGACTAGAGGTTCTTGAGAAGTTGTGGGAGGATGCGGAGGGGAAGAATCGGGAGAGTGAGAGGGGAGCTTTTGGGGGGCCGTTTAAGTGGAGTCGGCATATGGAGGGGGGTGAGGGGGAGTGGATTATGGTTTAATCTTTCTTCTTCTCTTCCTGTCTTCTCTTGTCTTTTCCTCTTTTTCGGGGATTGCTTGGTGCTTGATGATTCTCTTTTTTTATTTTTATTTTTATATTCTCTTTTTGTTTTTATCCTTGTTTGTTTTTGGGATATGATGGATGGGATTGATGGGATTGATGAGATATGATACACTTCTGGGTTCCCCTTCTTGCATTTTCTCCTGGTATATATCTAGGATCCGGCGTTCTCGGCTCTTTTATCTTATTGTTTCTCCTTCCTATTGTCCTTTTATGTTTTTTTCTTCTCCTATTCTTTTCTTGGTTTTTTGATTCTACTATATGCAAGTCAAGAATGGGGGCGGGAGGGTTAATGCATAATGTCTTTTTATATATCTCATTGTTCATGAGGAAATTCTGGGATGGGATGGAATGGTTGGGATGGTTGGTATCATGGTGTTGGTTGTGTGGTTGTTGGTGTTTTTTTCTGACTTCATTTTTATGAAGACACTGTGGGTGGGTGGTTGGGTTATTAGAAGGGATTGGTTGGATGGGATGTGCTACCGATTGAATTGAAATTATGAAAAAGAATACCTTTATAAAAGTTTGCAATTTAATTTGTGATGTTTGGTTGTGATTGTGTTTGGAAAACTTTTTGTGTGGCAGTTTTTCTCGTTATTCTATCGCTCTCTCTCTCTCTTTGTTCTCCTTCTATTACTCAATCCCTCACTCCCACACTCCATCACTTCATCCCATCCGTCCCATCCTTCACATCGTTTAAAATTAGAGCACCCAGAAAACATCCCAAAATCCGGGGGTTCCTTACTACTCTATTCTCCCATTAGTCCATTCCCCTACAAATTCAACCTACAGACCTACAGGCGATATAACATCCTACCACGAGGCCAATACGACTTACCGCTGTTGTAAGCACTTGCGAGGTTTGGGGTTCTTTTTGTTGAGCCTTTCTCATTTTTCAAGGTAATGAGAGCATTTTGGGTATCTATGCCTATGTGTTGCAGATATTTGAAATGGACAGTATGTAATGTATGTGGATTGCTCTCTACATAGTTCTTCTTCTTACATGTAGTTTAACTCTTGTTTGCTAACTTTATTTTTCTGAGGGAATTATATCACTTTGGGATAGCTGGCTTTGTTCTTTCTTTTTTCTAGATTTCTTCTTCCTCTTCTTCTCTTTTTCACCACCTTCATAAAAGTAGATTTCAAAGCTATGATGAATAGGAGAGTGAATACTCCAGGTTGGTGCCTTCAGCGAATTTCTTCATTCTTGTTACTTTGCGATATGGAACCAAAATAGTTCTTAGTTGAATTGCAAATCATGTGTGCCATTTCCTCTTCTCTTACGAAGCAAAGCATCTGGCCAAACATTACTAAGTTCTTCAGGTTGCCCTCTAGGTTGAATCACATAAGCACGTTCAGCACTACAAGATTCTGACATTTGAACCAGGGCTCAAATCAACCCTTTACGTCAATCCTCAGGGTCCAACAGAAACCTTCTCGGAAGTAACCTAAAACCACCGATGCAGCCCGGGACTTCCCATACATTAAACAAAATTCAGGGTCCGAAAACTGTGTAACTCAAACCCAACGCAAGCGACCCCGGAACCCTGATTCTGCATCATCCTTCCATGCCGAGATTCGGAATCGGAAGACTTTCCCGCCACAGTACCGAAGCTACCAAAAATATAATATATTGGTTCAACGAATAAGCATCTTGATGGAACTGTGATGTCGGTGGCTGGAAAGCAAGTCTTTGGCAACCCTTGGATGTGCAGACTGCAGTGCGCGGGAAGATGCGGGGGAAGTGTGATATTTGAAGTTGGGCAGCGAGACCGGAGGTTGATGGATGGGGAAGGGAGGAGTACCGGTTTGAGAAGAGGTTTGGTTGTGATGTTTCGCTTTGAGACTTTTGACGTTCAAATACTCTGTTTGGCAGTTATTTTGTCCCGAAGCACTGCTTTTTGTTTGAGACCGTGGTTATTGAACACAGATTCGTTTCTATCACCGAATCCCCTAGCATGCTTTAATTTCTTCGGGGGATTTATTTAGTCGGGCTGAAAGTCAAGAGGAATTTAGGGCTCTCCTGTTAGGTATAAGGATGAAATCCAAGCTGCTGTTGAGAGCGCATTCGGAAAGATGTCCAAATCACTCTACTATGTAAAAACCCCCTTGTTGGGACAAATTAACTTCCAAACCGAGTATGAACTAGGTTTCTTCTTCATGAGGAACGACGTGGATGAAGAGTACGGGGTTATTTTGCCATGAAGCTCAATTACCCTAGAATGTTTTGTGCAACGTATGGCCCTATATACCCCCACTCCCTCATTACAACGTGACACACACTGCCTTCTCCCAGCAAAATCACCCCTGCACTCTAAAACTTACTGGTATTTATTGCACTAGGTACAAAGTAGGTACTAGTAAGGGGAGTGATAGTATTATTCAGCTTATTCTCAGCAGTAACACATCATCTTTCGTGTATCCTGCATGCCCGAAAACTCGGGAACTAACCAACATCTCAGTATCTTGAGGACTTCTAGCTGCAGTAATCACTTTAAATCCATGTTCCTGCAGCGCGGGGAAGTTGCGATGCATTAGAAATTAGCATTTTATGCCCGGAGTTCAATGGCATTTTGATACATCAAACTTCTTTCCCTACCATACTCTTCGCCAATCCTCATCGTTCAAATGCAGCTTGAACTTCCGATTCGGATTTTCCCGGATCCTCCGGAGGTTTTGTGTTGTAGTTTTGGTATACGTAGGTGATATATATGTGGATCTGCATTGCATGGCGGGGAAGCATCATGCGGGGAAGTGTGTTGCATGTTACCACGAGTATAGAAAGCTCGGTAATGATGGAGTAATAATCGGTCGCCGGTTGATGCAATGCAATCATTCTATTGTTTGGGTATATTCCAAATCATCATGTTGTGGTTTGGAAATTATTTTCAAGTTGCAACTAGGAGCCTAGGAGTTTCTTTTGTGTGCTTCTGGTAGTGGAAGAGTTGAAAGGATTCGATACTTGTGATACTTGACATTCGATCGTTGCGTGTGTCATTGTAGGCACTAAACCGAAATTGGACGAAGGTTTTTTATATTTCACCTGTCGTACGTAGGCTCATTGGATACACTTCGTTTTTCTCATGTGCTGGGTAGAAACTGAAATTTTGACTTGGATCAGAGAGCCTACTTGTTAATGTCGCCGAGATTGGTAGCAAGGTACAAAACTATGGTGATTATCGTCGATTTTATTGTTCCACAGAGAACTTTGTGACTGAAGCATTGGTTTTGATTTGACAGATGATAATTTTTCATTGCTCTTATTTCGCCTTTTGACCCTGTTTGGTTTGTAGGTGATTTCAGTGTATCCCATCTTCCCTGCCTTCCCAAATTCGCAATAACGTGACAAAAACGGAGCCACAACGGAGTCCATCATGTGACATCTAATATCTGAGTGGAAATTGGGTTATATCTTAAGACGAGGATACATTATTGTACCCCCTGATTTCCCTCCGCAAATTTGAACTCATCATTGCAAATCACACCCTTTCGGTACACTGCCACGGGATCAACCCCCCTCCCTCCTCCACCTTGGCTCGCTTACCCCTTCCACCTTATCTTGTGCAGCTGTTTCAAATCCTCACCTTGAAATTCTGATACTCAGACATTTCTTCAATTACTTCTTGTCTCCTCTAGACATAAAAGGGAGCTTATAACCAAAAGCGGATACTCTAGCGAAGAAAAGGACGAGTATCAACACTGGCAATGCAACCGCGAAGTACAACCAAAACCTGGCACCACAAGGTGCAAAGACTTCATTCATGCTAAACAAGCCAGAAACAAAGCTTAGAGGAATACATACCAATGCCAAAAATGTCAGCTTCGAGACATTCTTTGTCTCAACATAAGCACATCTGCTTTCGGCAAGCTGCAGATACGTTGCGACAACCGGGACCATAGCCTCAATCTGCTTTCCTTGATTGGTGAGATTGAGAGCAAGATGCTCATGGTCTTCTTTCAACGAGGTCCAACCAACCGGAGTTTCTTCAATTTCAGCGTGGTGCTTTATGAAAGTGATGCATTTCGTCAAGCTTGTTGTAGAGGATACAACTCGACGCGGCCAACTAGATACCGAAATAAGGATTGACTTGACCCTATGAAGATGTTTTGGAAATTCTGAATGATATTTGTGAAGGCCTCCATACTCGCGCACAGTTAGGCACATAACTGAAATATAATTAACCCATTCAGCAGCAATCATACGAAGAGGATAATATGATAGCATTCTAAATGTTAATTTTTCCGGATTGAAGTTTACTGGGGAAGAAATTTTCCAATAGAAGAGCAGTCTCTCCAACATTGGCATCCCAGTTCCTGGTTCCAAGTGCTCCTCAAAAAAGTTGTCGTCCGGCAGGAAATCCTCTGTTCCCCCAAACGTGGGCTTGCTCGGAGTGCTGACAACTACATTGCAGTTTCCACGTAGAGATATATAAGTGTCTTGTAAAGGAGGATCGACTAGAGCCACGGCTGTATCACTGATCAGAAAATTCCTTGTGTGTCGCGCAATAGCACTGTTAGTACTTACCTAACCCACCGTCCACTCTTTTGGGCACAAGCAAAACAGAACAACATTGCTGGGCAAGACCCATACGGCTGCCCCGAGTGTGTGGGAATACGAAAATCTTTCTGCATATATTCGATTGACTCAGTAACGTGTAATCTTCTGTTTCAATTTCTGGGTATTCCCGGCTCTGGTGATACGGAAAGGTTGCAAATTTTTGATATTTCGTCAAAGATGGTAGTTCAGAGAACTTTGGTGATTGAGTTTTGGTTTCTCTCTATGCTGAATTGACATGCGAAGCAAAGAACATAGGATTGATGTTAAGGCTACAACTAAGCTCTTTGATTATTTCCTTGCTTATATTCTCAACGATGACCTCACCTGGGCTGGTTCAAGTTCGTCCCATATTTCCCCAAATGTTGGAGCTCTTCTGCTGGATTGGATGTCGCTATTTGTCTCTGAACTGGTTCCAACTCGCCACAGAAAAAATCCATCGAGACAATGCGCTCTGTAGGTAGACTCGCGCTTGGTGAGCAGAGGAAGGCATGCAATACTTGAAGGCAAGGGTTTCGGGAACATTTGGCTCTAACAACTGTAGAGTGACTTCATATTGGTTGGTGTTTTATTTCAAGGCCGTGGATTGGCCCTTAGGTACTTGTACCAGGGGTTGCGCGGGATATGCCGGGCGCCAGCAAACAGCAAATTCCTTGTTGACATGCCTTTCGTGAGAGCTTGACCCCTCTTAAGATTCGCACCCTTCTATTCGATATCCCCCAAGCATACGAACGTCATGGGCGCCATCGAAGGTTTCATCTCATCGTATGAAAACGAACGTGTCGAGTGGGGCAGCTTGAAGTACTGTGCGATGAATATCTGCACACAGTCTTTGAAGGATTCCGACATGAAGGGCATCGTCAGTGGTCGTGTTAAAGAAACCGCGTCCTTGAAAAAGAAGTTACACAATAGAGAAAGTCTCAAACAAGAATATATCGACCACAAATCTATCATGGAGGACCAGCTGGATTTTGTCGGATTACGAATAGCTTTGTATTTTCCGAACCAGAAGCAGGAGGTACTCAAATTACTCAAAAGCAAGTTCGATCTCGATACTATGCGGCCTTTCGACCGAGACTGGAAACCTGAAGAACCCGGAATTTACCAGAATTTGTTTGGCCAATATGTAGCTGATCATATGTAGGTACGTCTACGGGAGGAAGATCGAGAAAGCGCTGGGAAAAACTCTGGCGAAAGATTTGAGATTCAAATTTATTCAGTACTGATGGAAGCTTGGGCTGGTATAAGTCATGACTTACTATACAAAGATCTGTTGGGTGAACCTACTGGCTCAGAACTCAAGTTGCTTGATGCATTGAAAGGCCACGTGGAGGTTTTTTTTGGATAGTTGTTACTTGAACAGCTCCACCGGGTACATCGTCGACGCCTTGAGACTGAGGATGAGCCAATACTTAGTTCACGAGACTTGGGGGAGGTACTTTTTGACTCTGTACCGGAGGTACAATTGCTGGGATCTGAATTGGGGGATCTCGAAATACTTTTTACTGGCCTAAAGAGCATTGACGCCAACACTCCACGCAAGTTTCGGGTCATATTGAACACGCATGGATTCAAAAATTTGGCCTGGTGTCTGAAAGAATTCAAAGACAGATTCCAGCCACTTCCGACAACGGTAGTTTTTTGTCTTTTACAAAAAATACTTCCAGGTTTCGGAGAGAAAATTCAACTCCGCAACGCTATTGCCAGAAGACGACAAGTTGCAAAGATGCCTGTGTGGCATGAAAGATTTCTGCGACCACTCGCGTGGCTCTCTATCAAACTGAGAGACGAATCAGGAGAGATTCTGCATGCATATAAATACATGCAAGTTTGGAGTGCAGCAATATTCCTTCGCCTCCGAATGACCTGGCCATTAATGAGGACGTTGTGCTTACCTCTTTATCCCGGAATCATGATCTTGCAGCTCCTGGCGTTGAGTTTTTCGCGTGTTTATGCATCTTGGGTTTGGTTCCAACAAGAATTGAGTATGGTACTATAGAAGAAGATAATTATAGCATGGTCAAATGTCTTCGCGTTATTGCTTTTGCCATGAAAGCTGTATTCGATAGAGCTCAGGACTCGTGGTTTCGGGCGATTTTTGACTACGATATACCACGGGGCGAAAGAGCCGCAAGTCAGTTTCTCCATGTTGTAGATATAGAATCTTGGATAATGTCCAAGGAGGACACGGAAAACAAGCAAGAACTTTTGATGAGGTTATTACACGGGCCGGATTTTTGTCCTCCAGCGGTGGATAGACTGGAAGTACTTTCAAGGACTAGGTTAGATATGCATTCTTTGGGTTTCACGACCAAGTAGAACGTCAAAGCGGGTAAATAAATTATGTATTTTTTGATGCTAGACAGAAAGTCTTCAACTCCCCGTTGATAGTTTATTCACTCTTCCTCCTCGGCCCCCTCAACATAAAACATTCCACAAACTCCTCATCCTTATCCTGAGGTGAAGGAAGCACCAACCTCCCCACCTCCCTAAACCCCAGCTTCTCATACAAACTCTTTCCCACCGGACTGGCTTCTAAATACGACTCCAATCCCTCCATGTCCGCTTTCTCCAATCCCCATTTCATTAACATACTAGCCGCACCCTTTCCCTGCCATTCCGGCAACGTAGCAACAAGCTCCAAATACCAATGTTTCCTCTCCCCCATATTCACTTTCCTATTGCTCAACAATGTTCCAAAGAAGTGATTGGCCAACTCATTATTTGAACCCTCCGGCCAATCGGGGAGGTCTTCAGGGCCAGGAAGAGGTGAAGAGGTTGGTCCGTTCCATTTGGCGTAAGCGATGGGTGTCTTTTTGGGGTCGGATTGGGAGTAGATGCAGACGAAGTACCATTCTGGGTTGGCCATTTCTTCGATGATTGAGTCGTACCTGATTCAGTGAGTTTTTGAAAGATTCAAAGTTTGCGAAATGTGGAAGAAAAGACTGGATGAACGAAACAAAAGTAGGAGGGATAATCGGGCAATCACACTTACCAGTAGTTATATGAGGCTGGCCCATTTCGAGGAAAGATTGCCAGGGATATGGGTTCATTTTTAAAGGCGGCCAGGTATATATCTGTCAGAATTGGAGCATCGCCAAATGTTGCTGGTCTCAGAGCCAGAGACATGATGGATGGCCTTATGAGGGTTGAGATGAGCTTCGAGCGTGATGTGTTCAGGTTCGATCGAGAAGGGAGAATTATGTCAAATTTTTGAATCTTTTGAAAATGTGGATGAAGAGGATAAAAACGTTTAGTGATGGATGATGTTTCTATTTAAGTGTTTCAAGTTCAAACGCCAAAATATCTTTATCAAAAAGCAAACAGAAGTTCACTGGATGGAGTTGAGATTATCTGATTCGGGGTTCGGAATTGAAAATCTCGCCAATAGGAGCTCGAATAGGGGGAAGGATTGCGGCAACCGGCATGACTCAATATTTCATCGCACGTCAGCAGTGTACAGCTCTACTGTACAGTAACAGGTACGCATATTCTTGGTCAACTTCATTCCAGCAAAATACTCTACAAAGTGTTGAATGGAGTTCGGAGTCACGAAGAGACGTCAAGTCAGGAATTTGCCGAGCTGGCGTTTCCCGCGCTTCCCTTTTCCGATCGTCACTTGATTCCGTGGTCCCATTGAGATAGCGGAGAAGGACGAGTCTATGTCGAGATGTTCACGACGAAAGGTCAACGACGAGGTCGCTCGTTTCCTCGCCGTCGGCCCAGACCATGCAGCAAGAAGGGAAGACACGACTCTCACCCCTCCATACTATACCCTCCCTCGCCGTCCCATATACACAAATTTTTCACGTCGAAAGCGAATTGTGGGGGATGAGGGTTAGTGAGGGGTCGCTCCCTAGGTTCTGCGGGTAAAATCCCCCCGCCATTCCCCACCAGTATTCCCAGACGACATTATTAGGCTCAAGGAGACTGATTCTCCGAGGTCTGATTTTGCCATCGCGTCACACGTCCAATTGAGTACACGTTTCTTTATTTTTCTTGGAAATGCTTCTGTGAAGATATACTTCCTCGGTCCAGCTGTTTGTCGCAATTTCGAGAACACAAACCGGAACCATTGTTTTCATAACCATACCACACATAGCATTTACGAAAATGAAACTCTCAATCCCCCTTCTCCTTGCGCCACTAGCAATGGCGGCCCTCCGTGATAATCCCCCGCCTACGAAACAGATTTTCGATCCTCGACTCCCAATTTACCTAGGAGACGTTTTTTGGCCTCCAACAATGACCTTTCTGGCATTTCTTCCACCTCCTTCTTCATCTCAACACACATCCCAAACATACGTTCGTGCACATTCCCTAAAACCAATTCTCTCCAATTTCCAAATATCGAAAATTGCTAATTAATTCCGTAATAAAGTGGTGCTGGTCAGCAATAGATATAACAAGCGACCCGCTCTTCACCCTCGGCGAAATTCCGAACTTAAAAACGAACACCTACTTCGATAAACAAGCATACATTGAACGAGAAGGGAAAATATGGGCAGATTGCGTGATAACTCCCGAAGCTGGGAGAATGGGTGCTTGCGAGGGTGTGAAGGATTGGGATTGCAATGGGGGACAGAGATTCTCTGGTCCTGGAACGAGGAAATGGAGTTGTTTTGTCAATGATTTCGATGCAGCTATGAAGGAGTATGAGACGAAAGTAGAAGCGTTGAAGAATGTTGGAGTTCTTGGCGGGAATAGGACGGAGGTTGGGGAGGGGGAGGATGGGTTGACATCTGGGAGTACAGTTGTTGCTTCGAAGACTGGGGCGATGGTTAGTAGTGAGGTTATTGGTGGCTTCACGGCAGATGTTACTGGTAGCTGATGCCTCGTGAGAGCTGCAGGACCTCGTAGATATCAAATATTAGATTGTCGAAGTACCATCGGAAATTGGTTTGACTGTCCTGGCTCCTTAGAACATTCAATTCGTATGGCACTGTTTCTCTTAGAATTGTTCGGCTAAAGGGGGAAGGAAAATCGCTTTTTGAGACCGATTCTTAAAAATCTCTTAACCGCACCGGGAAAAGAATCGACACAACAAAGGAAAGGCATTGATTTAAGTTCGCTTTTTTAAATTGCATCGTATATGCACCCTGAAAGTGTGTAAAGTTTGACCAAGAAAAAAATATATACATCTAAAAGAAATTACCCAACCAATAAGCCCGACTCGTCCTAGACACCCTGTCGAGTCTAGATAGCTTTCGCAGCCATAGCCCCTGCATGAGAAACAACCTATAAAGCCATAAGATACAAGCAACCAAAAGGAGATAGTCGAACTTACATAAGTTTGGTACTCTGCCGTTCCCCAGTAAATTGAGTGTCCATCATTGTGAGTTTGGCCCCACGAGAAAGTATCTCCATATTGCCAGTACATATCAGCAGCAGTCCCACTATCAAGAACTGCCTGCTCCCAAGCCAAGATATTCGCCTTTGTCGCAGTTCCGTACTCCTCCAAAATAAATGGCTTCCCAATAGCTTTCGCAGCAGCAGCGTGGATCTTGATCCAACCCACACCCCACGCATCCGTCTCACCCCAAGCTTCCGGATACAAATGTGCAGTCCCAAAATCAACAGTGGGAATTTTGAGATTGGCAACCCAATCAATACCTTCGCCTGCAGTAAAGGGATAGCTAGTGTCAGCTCCGCCATCGAGTCCGAAACCCTCGTCGCCGATGCAGACCATGTGTTTGGAGTCGAGGGATTTGATGTACGCTGATGTTGTCTTAATCCAGTTTGTGACGACAGAGGTGGCGCAACGATTGCACCTTGGTTCGTTGGCGAGTTCCCAGGAGAAGATTGTGGGGTTATCTTTGTATCTTGCTACGACTGCGGCGATGTATTTTTGGTATTGAGCTTGGGCTGGAGCGGAAGTGTACCATTGGGATTGATCGGTAGTGGAAAGATTGTAGTACGATCTATAAGCCGCCTGACATCGAAGTTAGGTTATACATCTAAAAGTAGTTCTTTTTCACCATAACTACCAAGAAACCAAGAATCCTTTTCGCCTGATATGAAAAGCGTGACTTACCATTCCTCCGTAATCGCTCCAGTTGTTTACGAAGTTAATGATTAGGGAGACCCCATGTGCGCCGGCAGATTTTACAACATAGTCGAGGCGTTGCAAACCCTCTGCGCCAGTGTTGATAGTTGGTTCGGAACCCTTCACGAAAGATTGGAACCAAACGTTTCCCGGGCTAGGAATTGCCGTGACATCGTTGAAACCCCAAACACGCAGCACTTTAAGACCTGTCTGGAAAATATATTAGATTTTGGTTCTTCTCTGAGTCTAAACGGAAACTTACTGAGGCCAAGTGGGTGAAGACAAGATCAACGTCGTCATTGCTGGTGAAGAAGCCAATCCAGTACGAATTCGTTCCCATGAAATATTGTGATTTCCCATTTATATTAAACACGCTACCAGCAGTTTTGGCGAAAGCCGTGATACTGGCCGCGGGAGGAATAGTTGTAGTTACTGGAGATCCGCTTGTGGTGGTAGTTTTCAAGGTAGTCGCCGTAGGTGCTGGAGCAGTTGTTGCTAAAATTCTCTTATTAGATACCAGAATGCGGCTTGGTAAAAAAAAAACTTACCTGTTCCTGGAACGCATTGAGAATAAAAGTCATTCTGCTTGAAGCAATTGTAGCCTGAAACACAAGAAGTTACTCCGCTATAGTTAACACCTCCGCCTTGTTTTCATTAGTAAAAGTCCCTCCACAGAATCATAGAAAGCTTACATTGTGCATAAGCAGGTTGTTGTGCTTTCACCACAGCGAAAGCGCTAGGAATAGACAATAAAACAGTGAGCTTCATGATGAGATTGGAAAAAAGGACGAAGAAAACCAAACATTCAAATTAAATAGCACCAACAACGGAATATATAAAGCAGAGTTCTAGAAATCGCCAAGAACATTCCACTCCAAGTAAGTTAACTAAGGGACCGTCGGCCCGTTGCATGGAAGTGCTGTCGGAGTAACTTTACCATCGCTTCTCCATTTTTTGCTGAAATGACCATTTTCCCATCACGCATTCCCAGGGCAGTGTCTGTGGGAGGTGGAATAAATTGCCCTTGGAGACTCCCACCAGGGGATCCCCATAAAAATTGATTCGCGTATGAGCCGATCTAGATGAAAAGTTGGGGTGCATGTATGAGGATGGGGGAAAAGAAAAATGGAACCAATGAAGTCGTAAAAATGATTTGATGAGGGGCAGGAAATGGAAATTCTTCGGCGCCGCATGATGAGGTTCCGTGACCGATTCGGACAGGATAACATTCAACATCGCGAGATAATTTACACCAATCATTGATGACAGGAGTTGAATTGACGTCGTTCTTCTGCTGTTGTGAGATGATGTTGTTGCGTTGTTCTTGATGGAAGTCCCCAAAGTCGTGGGGCTACAGATTGCCAGGAGTGTCGGATCCCGTGACATGAATTAGAAGAAAAATCATCAGTGGGCATCTATTGTCAGTTTCGTTATTTAGATATAATAAAACTAAGATTAAGTAGAGCTTTTTCAAAATGGTATTTCTCGCGAAGTTTCTCAAGACTATGAGTCTCGTGATCCGGTATACTAAACTATCGTACTCTCCCTGTAGAGACACTAAGAGGAATAGTATAATAAAATGCTTAATATTGGTAGCTCACTATTGCTAGACCTTAGAAATAAAGAGTAATCTAACAAAGTTAAGTCGAAATTTTACTTGACCTGGGACGTTCCAGAGACCTTTCTTAGATAACCTCTTCTTTATGACCTTTGATAAACGATCTTAGACTTCTTAGTTACGCTCCTCGATTTGCAACTATAGTAAGTTTTGTATTTCAAGACCTTGTCCAAATCTACGATACTTGAACTGTTCTCCACACTGCATGGTCAGACACTTCAACCTATCCGAGAACAAAACTCGTTCAAGGATCTCAATCTCACCATATACTTCATCGAAATTTCAAGCAAGAGTCTTTTCATGAGCTGATTATACAAGGAATTCAATAATAGTATGGAACAATACGTCGGCGGCGCATTTTCTTTTCAAATACCGTGTCAAGACACCACGCTCTGAAATAGGTACGAAGAAGGGCTCTTTGATAATTACTAGCGCTATGAAAGCTTCTAAGTTAATTGCGAGATCTGCTTCATGTGATGGGAAATTGGCGCAAACACATTCAGGAGATATGAGATGGGTGTTATACAATTTCTTTTCCCAGCCCTTCAATTTTCGAACAACTCAACAACTCCTCCCATCATTATCTTCTGTAACTACTTTCTCAAACTTACTTCTAGAAAGAGAAGGTGCCAAGGGTGTGCATGTTTCCTATACGATTGCCAAATGTGCTATCGAAGATATAAAAAAAAGCGAAGAGCAAATAACTAGAAAGAAGACGAGGGCCGTTGCTGTCGGAAAAACATGCCTTTTACTTGCTAACCAAGAGCCAGAATTGTGGACTGATGAGTTGATAATGCGGCTTTCTGCTGAGAAGTATTTAATTAATAGAAAATCCATTAAATTACTACTAGACCGATCTCTATGCCAGCTGGAACTTTCACGTGCTTTTCAGTCTCTTTCAGGCACCAAGCTGTACTCTCAACGCAAATTTTAGATTAAATGCATCTCACTACAAGGCTGAAAGTGGTAGCCAGTCATCTTTGTGGTAATATACTTACCAAAACTTCACTGTGCAGCCTATAGTGTTTTTTCAATTTATCCCTTTTTGCATAAAGTCAAACCACCGTATTAGTCGTAATCAGCCTGCGCCAAGAACATTTGCCACGAGTCGAAGTTCCTTTCTTTGCACTAGTGTTTTTTTGGATCCGTTTTTTTTGTTGATAAAGACCCAGTAGCTCATCTTTTTTCTGAACCTCCGAAAATCTTAGGCCATCTTTCGCTACCGGAAGCTCTCAACCGGACGATCTCACATGCTTGTTTGCTCGTTCTCCCCATCAGACGTCATATATAGTGGGAGACAGAATTCTTTTTCTAGCATTCAAGATGTTTTTCCCACTCAATTGCGTCCTTGCTTTGTTGGCTCTTAACGTGCCATTTGCAATATCTTCTCCATTTCACGCCGATAATCGCGAAGTTCCCACAATTACAAGAACAATCACTTCGTCTTCACGGCCCACCACCACAACACAGTCAATTGTGGAGCGAGACGATGCGTATACTCGAACAACAATAACTTCAATCACGGTATCTACGACTAAATCTACAGTCACCCGAACCTCCTCAACCACAAACACGCTTTCCGGCACCATCCCGACAAAAACCGGCTTGAAGACTTGCAACGTTCAAGGGATAGCAAACGATGTCATGCGAACAAACAAATGGGGGAGCGATGAAGCATCGGATTCTCTGATCTGCCAAAGTAAATGCATGTCTATTTCACAATGCATTTCATATTCTTTTCAACCCCCCTCGAGCACGAGAGACGACAACTGTGTGTTTTACCACATGTTTATGACCAAGGGAGTTACACCAAGTCGGAATAGTGGAGTATATTTTTCAGACAAATATCCCGAGGATGGAAGCAATTATTGTTATGGGAGTAATTCTCTGTGAGAGAGTACGGGTTGTGGCAGGTGGTGAGATGTTGCGGAAAGGTTGAGAGAAATTAGGATGTTGATGACGACTTGGAGGATGCGAGGGACTAGCTTTCAGTTAACTGTAGTACCCGATGTGAGGTGGATGAGAAACACTGACAGTTCTGGTGGACCTCCTCTCTCATGCCTCACACGCTTCACACCTGAGATATAATTTCATATCCATGTTTTCAAAATTAGCTTTATTTTTTTTAAACTCGAGTTTGTCCACCCCAGTTGAAAATGACGCATGGAATGTACACCTAAGCTAGGTTACCATGCGTATTGGAACTGGAAGCTATACCAATGGCCATTCTTGAAACCTCCAGCATACTACAAAAATCTCGCTCCTCCATCCTACCCCAACCACACTCCGTGGCAATTCCATAACATCTACCGCCCAAAACACGATCTGCAACACGAATTCGTTCCTTTGTCCCTCCAGCATCAAAAGCATGCACAAGACCCAAGTACAACTCTGTCTCTCCATTCTTACGTAACTCCAGGTCATTCAAAGGCTTGAAATATCCCTCATCTTTCCGTTCTATTGGAACTGGAAGATGCATCCAGTCAATTCGACGATTGACCGATTTGTGAATGATATTTGCGAGTTTGACGATGTTGGCTGTGTCTTTTGGCTCGACGAAATGTTTGTGGCCATAATCTCCATAGCAGATATGGTAACCCATTTCCACATCTTTGTTGACGTGTAAAGCCATAAGGTTGAAGCGTTGTTCCAATCCAGATTGCAAGAGCTTTTCCTTCTCGGTATCGGTAAGGGATTTGTCCTTTGGAATCCACCAGCATGGAGCAACCCCCTCGAGCATTGCAATGGCGAATGGGCAGTCGAATTGGATCGCCAAGTTCGGTGCTGGTATTTTGTCCTGAATGCGTTTCAGGACTGTGCTAGAAAGCGATGAATGTTAGTTCCACACTATTGAGAATTTTAAACATGCAAAGGGGAAGGAAGTTAGCAAGCAAGGGCATTAGAGATATTGACTTACATCATCTCGACTTCATACGCCTTCTCAACCTCAATCTGGAACTCAGGAATCACACAAAATGCTACCACATCGTGCGGGTTCGGTAAACAAACTTGGAACTTGATGCTCTCTTCAATCACACCTTCTTTTCTCAAACGGCAGAACTCAGCGTATGACTCAATGGCAGCATCATCATAGCCAGACGGGTTCAATCGAATACGGAAGTCAGACTTGTCAGAACGCAAAGCTTCGACTTCTTTCTCGAAAGCGGATTCTTCAATGACACCGGTGTCTTTATAGAGTGCGAAAGGTTGAAGGACCCAAGGACATTGACTGAAGGTTGCTAGTTGAAATTGAATGAACATATCTCGTGGCTTAGGTTCCCCGTCCGGAATACGTGAGATGGACCTAGGGAAGTTGGTTGAGACTTTTTTGAAGCTCTCAGCTGCAGTAGGGAGAGTTGATGAACCAACTAGGTGAATCAAAGAAGGGTTCCTAAGCTTGGAAGCCAATGGAATAGCTGGAGCTGTCAGTTGAGATTGTATTCAAGGTGATATGGGATTTAGGAAGAAGAAACCGAGGAATAGTACTGCAAGATTGAAAACTATTTTCTTTTGGAGGAATCAGAAGGGTGAGTCAAAAACAGAAACTAGTCTTACTGTGAGATCTAAAGCTAGCTTTCTCTCCAGAGCCTAACATTTCTGGAGCATTTCCGGTGTGTAATTGACTTTGTGCTGTGTGGTTTGGTTTGGACTCCTTGGTTGAAGAATTAGGGGTTTTGTTTTCGAAGGCCATTTTATCAAGGAATGCACTGATAAAGCCTGGAGCTGAACCCTCAAAGTCTCGTTGGGAGGAACCAAAGCAACCCATTGTCAAAGATTTTTAAGTTGCTATGCAGTAGTTGCGGGTTTGAATGTGAGTGGTCTGGAGTTGTGGGTATTTTGAACGAAAGCTATTCAGTTCAAGCTGCTTTGAAGATCCTTATCTCGTCCCATATATTGCAGTCATTCAACATGCCCCCACTCCGCGTCAGCAGAGATAATCTCTGTTAGCTAAAACCTGGTTTACTAAAGTCATAGGACTTCCAGAAAACGCCAAAATGCTGAGATAATCATTGTCCTAACTGTTATGTATTGACGTGTTTCGTCTGCTTTGCGATTTTGCTCGTATAATACGTAAACGAGATGGTTTTGAGGCGTGGACTTTTCTCTCACTGGTTACGTATCCGAACGAACACCTGTTGCGAGATTAAAACCACTTGGGCCCTGTAAATTCCCTGGAATCCTCACATAACCCTATTTCAGTTCCTCGGGTTTTTGGCTTGTCTTCCCTAGTTTTTGCCTTTTGAGGGGCTTGTTTGTGGCTTGTGGGACTGTTTTTCTATTGGATTTCGACCCTAATCATTCATTTCCCTACAGCTGTTCGATCGGATGGGTTGTAAGGAGTGCAGCCTGTGCCCCGCAAATCATTTGGTTGAGCACTTTGACTGAGTAACAAAAGTTGACTCACAAAAATTGTTGAGGTTTGCCCGAGATGGTGAAGTTGCTTTTGGCAAAAGAGCTAAAGTTTCGGACCAGAACTTCACGTTATCCCTTCCAATTTCTCAGCGGAATTCTTGGAAATTCCGGCATTCTTCATGGCTGACGGAATTGGTAGAATTCTGGCACAGCCCGTCCCAGTATCTGGCAGGATCCAAGGGTAGCTACTAGTTATATTACAAGGTATTTTGCAAGGTAACTTTGGTGCGAGTTGATGAAACCCAAGGGTTCTGGGATTACGAAACATTCTGCTAGTCTCTGGGACGGGCTGTATCTCAAGAACTTCTCAACCAACTGGGTTCAAGCAACTTATCCCTGCAGTTCAGAGATCCAGATTTCGATTCGTCACATAACGCGGCGGCATGGAAATAGATTCTAAAGAAAGAGGAATGAAATTTGTCATCGAGCTAAGTGGGTTGTTTGCTAGCCTCAGTAACATGGGCAAGGAGATTGGAAATCAACAACAGCTCTTGCCGAAGGTAAATGAGTAGGTTTTGTGAAGGTTATTCACCCATGTTTATTGTTGGTGATCTCTCCAAATCCAGCAGAGAAAAAGAAGACAACCTTTGACTGTGGCCCAAATCAGCCTTAGGTCCGTCACATCACATTCGGAGGCCACTTTCCAATTGTTAAAGCCTACTTTGGAAATAAGAATAAAGTGCGGGAAATTTTCTCTTTCTGCAAACTTAGTTTGGGGGATATTACAGATCATATGATGAGCTCTTGTGCCAGCCCTATTCCAACCACGAGGAGCCAAGGATGAACACTGCATATTCATGTATGACAACGCTTCCGGACCAACAACCCAGAGAGATCTGCAGTTGGACAGATTTCATTAAGAAACGAGATATCGAAACGGGGTTTTCTATTTGTCGGATTTTTGCAAACATTTTTGGGTATGTTGGTGACGTTTCTCGGTGTGCAAAGCAATTGATGAGTACGAAGTATGCGAAACCTGCCTGATCGCCCAATCATATAACAGAGCATGAAGAGGCACTGAACTCGATCAGTTTTCGTTGGGGCATAGGAACATGAATAGAAACAAAATTTTTATTCCCTAAGAGTGTTAATGGTAACCGAATTAATGTCCCTCGACTGTTACTCTTCCCCTGAGTCTATCCGATTAAACGCGTCAAATAACAAATTGTACGGCAAATTCCGTTCAATGCCATACAGTTTTAGCTAGGATATCCCTATCGCTGTGTGACCATCGTTAGAAATCGTGGTTCGTAAAATCTGACCTGTCTCCATCCCTCCGCCACCAGCATGTAGCCGATTTGGGCGGACTGCTTCCAGATCAAATGCTGGGTGAACGCTTGATGGAGCTAATGTTCATTCGCCTGTCTTGCAAGATTCCCAGAAAGCCGCAATTAGGAATCGAATCCGAAGAACGTACTGAATGCATGAGCTGAGAAAATGTTGGGTTACGCGACATGAATATGGACCCGAACAGTGGGGTTTATCTCCAAAGCATGGTACGCAGCTTTCGTCTGTATTGCTCAGATAGTGGGATTGCTAGTGTCCCTTACCTTCCTATCAAATGCTAGAGGATGAGTCCGGGGATGGAGCAAGGAGCCATAGCAAGGGCTGTGGTAACACAGAGTGTCAGACTTTTACGTGTTGATATTGAAAGCTGGTTCGGTATCCTATTGGCTCCGGACCATATTGTGAACTTTGCCGCGACCGGGGAGTCTTCACGTGAAATTGGCTTTAGATTGATGCTGGGTTGAGCTGTAAATATGGAGTTGACAAGTTTTCAACGTACGCGGGTAAGACACCTCGTACAAAGTAAGACACTGGAAAGGGAAAGTGGGAAGAAAACCCCGAGATGCTGTAATGAAACGTGAGAACTCAAGACGATCAATCTAAGATCCTAGAGTATAGGTATATAAATCGAAATAAAATTGTAGTTCCCTAGGAATAATAGCGGTAACCGAATGAATGTCTCTTAACTATTACTCTTATACTGTAGATTATTATTACTTTAAGTGTGTTATTTACTATTAAATTTAAATAACTTCTTTAGTAAAAACCTAACCTTTTCTAACCTTTTAATCTAGTATAGTACCCCCTCTACCTCTTTATTAGCTAGATTTAATCTAGTTCTCTTTCTAGAAGGCGAACTAACTAACTTCTACCCCTTTCTCTTATACTTAGAAGTCTCTTCTAATTTAGAAATTATATTAGTCTCCTTATCTTTTCTAGTTTTACCTTACTTCTTCTTCTTCCTTCTATCCCTTAGCCTGTTATATACTAATAGAGAGGTAGTTATTATATTATACAGAAGACTTAATAGTTTATTAATAGTTAGCTAAAGAAAAAGTAATTTAGATAAAAGATAAAGTAAACAATAAGGTAGGAAGACCTTCTTATATAGATAGATGAATAATTAAATAATAAATTAAAAAGACTTTCTTTTAGAGAGAAGCATCTAATAGACCCTAGGAAAAGAAGAGTAAAGGAATCTAAAGTCTTAGAAAGAGAGTAAAGGGGGGTAAAAAAAGCTATTAGTAGACGCTACGTATTGTCTATAAAATCTGTACTTGTTAACTAATAACCTAATATTGATCAATATACCCAATTTATTAACTAATACTAAAAATGGTGAATAAAACATACCACTTCACCTACATGAATATCACAGCTTTATGAGGGGTACATCACCACGTGTGAATATCTGCAAACCAATCAATAGGTTTCAACCAACAGCACGTACCGTTAGATTCTACTTTGCCACACTTCTGCCCAACTAATTCACAATGCGACATTCTTTGTCTCTGGGCCTGGTCCTTATTATCTTCACTGTCACCGTCGACTCTACTCTTATTTAAATTGTGCCTTCACCAGACACTACCTACCTATATTTGTCTAGACTCGATCGAGATGTCAAAGCCTACCATCGTCATATTTGCAGGCGCGTTCCACCAGAAGGAGCACCTCAAACTTCTTCTCCCCCTTATCGAGGAGAAGGGTTATCCGATCATCTCACAAACTCTAAGTACAGTCAACAACAGCACCCGCACCCTCGCGGATGACATCGCGCAGATGCATGGAATTTTCACTCCGCTGTTCACAGAGGACAAGGACGTAGTTCTCGTGATTCAATCTTACGCCGGAATGCCTGGCAGCGCAGCTTTCAAGGGCCTCAGCAAAGTCGAGCGTGCCTCCAACGGACTGCCAGCAGGCATTATCGGGGTCATCTACGAAAGCGCTTTCATTCCAGCAGAGGGAGTTTCGCTCGTTGATATCATCGGTGGATTCGCGGCTTGGCAAAACCCAGATGTACGTATTTTATTCCTTGATTCCCGCGACGGTTAGAAGCTTGCTGCAAAAAGAAACCAAAAGTAGGTAATTCCGCTAAACAATCCGAAGTACGATGCCGGCCTCCTCGCAGTCGCTCAGCCCATCCCCATATTTTACAAAGACGTCCCCGACCAGCTCACACAGTGGGCTGCTAGCATCCTCGAGTCACGCTCCCTGATCTCTGTCACAGACAAGTCGGGCCCCATCGGCTATCAGGATACCGGCTACACAGGTCGCCTCACGTACATTCGCACCGAGGACGATCAGGCCATCCCTGCCGCTGGCCAAGATGCCATGATACAAGGTAGCGGCGTCAATTTCACTGTCGAGAAATACGATACCGACCATAGCCCGTTTCTCTCTCACCCGGAAATGCTTTCTGATACACTCGACAAGTTGACCCAGTCATTTGTTGCATTAGAATAACCACTTCACAATCAAAAGGCTTCGAGTGGTAATTCTTGAGGTCACGACGGCATAAGGCTTTTAGTGTTGCGGATAACCGAACAGGTCACCATTGTAATAATTAAAATCACTTTCTTTTAACATGTGTTATATAGTTTAAATCTTTTTATTTTTGAACCATACACTTAAGTCCATATACTTTCCAAACATAGGGAGCGTTTCGGCAAGTAAACCATGGACTGACTACGCCGTACACGGAACTGGTATGTTTCATCCACCAATTCCCGTATTGGTCAATAAATCACTTTTTAAACCAATATCTCGGACTTTGTAAATACATTTATTCATTCACCAAATAAATAATTACTCTTTACTTCGTAATAGCCCGTCTTTTCCCAGCTAACGAACCCCTTTCCCGTACTTTCTTTTTCTCTCCTAGATCTTCTAATCTCCCCCTCTACCTTTTCTAGTCATCTTGCTTCTCTTTTAGAGTTTCCCCCTTAGATTTAATACCTAAGTGCTATAGCTATTTATAGTAATCCTCTCTTTTCTAGCTAGTAAGGCTACTGTTACTTACTAGTAGTTTATAACGTTTATCTCCTTCTAGGTAGTAAAGAAGTACAAACTAGGTACTATAAGAGGAACTAATGATTTCATTAATATAATTAAGAAGAGGATATATTTCTAGTAAAGGGGTAGTTTTAATCCCTGTATTTAGTCCCTTATCTACTTAGATAGGCGTGTATATAAATTCTAAATAGAACCCGAGTATATTATAATTAGAATACTTAAGATAAAAGCTAGAATAACTTTACTTAATTTTAATTAGTAAAAAGATTAATGTGTTTACAAAGACCGAGATATTAGTTAATAAAGTAATTTATTAACTAATAAGTAAATTAGTAACTAAAATATATTAGAACTTCTAATACTAATACTCTATATACAGGCGCTAAAAAGTAGGCAAGAGCTATATAAAACGAACACTATAGATAGGCCTTAGATAGAGTATTATAGAGTATCGTCGCTGTAAATGTTAGTCGACTAGTAGAGGAATTCTATACCGACAACTAGTGTTTTATCTTTTCTATTCTCTTAGTACTATAGATATTTTTCTTAGTCTATATAAACTCTATTATTTTTACTTACAAGTTTATAATAAGTAACTATAGCTATAAATAACTTATATACTAAAGATAAGTTATATAGATACTACTAGAATAAAGTCTACTATTCTTATTAGAATTTTATTTATATTATATCTAATAATAATTTAATAATAATTTACTTAGTATATCTTATTCTAACCTCTAGAATAGAATAGAATAGAAAGAGTAAAACGCTAATAATAATACTATATTAATATATTCTAATATTCTTATTATACTATATATAGACTAGTATTTTTATTATTCTATTCTCTATAGCTCGCTTTTCTTATTATATTCTATCTTTCTTCTTCTTTCTTACTTTTATACTTGTCTTTCTCTTTCTAACTAATTAAGATATTTCTAGTCTTTCTAGGCCTAGAAGAGTAATAAGCTAGACTAGGCTATATAAAGTATTTTATTCTTAATATCTATAAGTATCTCTTATAATTCTTACTATATAAAGATAATATTAGAGGTTATACTCTTACTATAGCTTTTATATATATATATAACTTTTATATATACGCTTAGTTATACGCTTAGTTGTTCGCTTAGTTTCTATATATTACTTAGCTTAAGAATAGACGTTCTTATAAGAATATCTATCTTACTTTCTTATATACTTCTCTCTTTAGCTTTTATTCTTATATATAGAAGCTACTATAGTTTAATTTATAAGTATTTACTATATACTCTAATAGATAAGAATAAAAGTATATTTAGACTAGCTAAATAAGAATTAGATATAGCTTTAATTTCTACTATAAGTAGTAATTATAAGAGAGTATTCTCTTAAGCGAAACTACTTATTATAAAGTAACGAAATCGCTTTAAATCTAGAAAGATATTATAAATTATATATATATATAATAAGTAAAGACTATAAGAGCTAATATATATTAAGTACTACCGTTTAGTAAGGAATAGTATATAGCCTAGTACTTAATATATATTAGCTCTTATAGATAGCGCTCTAATAGATTAAATACTATTATATACTCTTATAGTATTTAGAGATTAGTTAGACTAGCTAAGTGATCTAAGAATTTCTCTATCTTAGAAAATATATAACTCGCTTATCGAGTTATATAACTATTAGAGCTTATAGAAGCTTATATTAGAGTTTTAGATCTAAAGATCTAGAAGATCTATAAGAGCGAAAGTTCGATATATAAGACTAGTATATCTACTACTAGATAGAAGCTTTATACTTAATCTTAGTTTACTTAGTTATTAATACTTTTTAGCTTTAACTACTTTATATAAGTAATAAGTTTACCTCTAAGTAAATAACCTATACTATAAACCTTCTTATAAGTAACTAGCCTATCGATATAATACCTTTAGTTAGATAAATTAAGTTTTATTATACTTTAAGTATCTAGCTTAGAAGTTTATTAGTATAATATCTTCGAAGATAGCCTCTATTACTAGCTCTAGTACTAGCCGAGTTAACCTACTAGTCTAAGAGACGTCTACTATATCTCTAGTAAATAATAACGCTAAT
This sequence comes from Hymenoscyphus scutula, assembly GCA_001399465.1. Taxonomy (NCBI): domain Eukaryota; kingdom Fungi; phylum Ascomycota; class Leotiomycetes; order Helotiales; family Helotiaceae; genus Hymenoscyphus; species Hymenoscyphus scutula. The sequence continues at coordinate 7,752 of LKTO01000131.1, read as the reverse complement.
ATTAATAATAATAATAAGAGTATACTAGATATATCTAAGCTCTAGAGTCGAGGCTCTCGAAACTATTCGAGTTAGAATATCTAATATCTATTATAGAAAACGCTAGAAACTAGAGTTATTCTTACTCTAGATAGACATCTACTTTAACTTTAATATTAAGAAGTTTTCTAATAACTAAACCGCTTAACTAATCTTTAGTATCTTATATCTAAGAAAGCTAGCTCTCGAATAGATCTAGCTATATCTTAAGAACCTTTTCGAGAATAAAGCTATAGATAGAAGTATAGTTATAATCTAAATAATATTTTAATTATAGTAAGGATTTAAAGTTTCTATATAACGAATATTTAGAGACTTTAATACTATCTAGATAGTAGTATATAAGATATTTAACCTTTACTAAACTAGATTAGCTATTAACTTATTATACTAGATCTACTTTCTTATTTAACTTACTTTCTTATTATATCTCTTATAGCTTATCTATCTAAAACTTCTTCTACTATCTAAATGCTTTATATCTACTTAAACCTTATACTCTTTATATAAACACCTTAGATAGCTACCTTTTATAATCTAATTAATTCTCTATAACCTTTAGTACTTAATACTCTTCTAACTTAATATAACTATACTAATAGGTTCTAACGTTATAGAAATAAGACTAGTTAGAATAGATCTACTCTTTTTAAACTATTCTATAGAGAGTTAAAGCTTGACTTATAAAAAGAAATAGTATACTAAAATATTAGATAATATAGTTTATTAGCGAGTCGATTATATTACTAAGTTAATTACTTTTTCTTAGTATAAACTTCTAAAATTTTAATACGCGTTTTCTTAACTATTTATTATAGAAATTTAAATTTAAGAAAAAGCGAATCCTTCTAGCTATTAAGGCTATTTAAACGTCTAAAAAACTAAGTAAACGCTCTATAGTAAAGATTTATAAAGTACTATATATAACTCTTTTCGATAGAATAGCTAGCTAAACCTACTACTCTAATTCTAAAGCTAATTATTATAAGTTAACTAAGTTAGAGAAGGAAGTAATTATTTAGTATATACTCGATATAGATTCTAGAGAAGTTATACTCTAGCTTTCTAGTATAGAAGATATAGCTAATTTTATTCTCGAATCGCGAGAGAGAAGATATATTAGTAAGCTCTAGATATATCGATTTATATAATAACAACTAGCCTTAAAGATATATTTTAATTATATTTATAACTTCTAAAGAGTCTTATATAAAGATCCTAAACTTATTAGCGTATAGTTTTAACTAGTAGAGAATATAAGAGTAAAATATAGTATTTAAGACTAAGATTTTTAGAATTTTAATAAAACTAGATTTATAATAGATGTTATTTATTCTAGAATAGTTATTACTTAAGTAGACTAGCGTAATAGAGGTAAGATAGTTTAGCTAGTTAATTAGAAATAGGCTATAGTAATTATCTATATTAATAGAGAGAGCTTAAGTATTTCTTTATTCTTAGTAGTTTAGAATAAGAACTATCTCTCTAACTAGTATATCGATAGTAGCCTTCTATCTAACTAGGTTATTAAACTAATAAGTAATAGTTAGATAAATAATAAAATAGATCTAGAATAGTTAAAGTACTTTAATAAATATACTATTCTCTTAGCTACTACTAGAAAAGTACTAAATATAGTCTATATATCTAGTATATAGAGAGTAGAATACTAAACTATAAAAAATAATAACACTACCTCTAAATAGCTCTAATTATCTATTATTCTATCTCTATAATACCTAAGAATATATAGCTAGATACTATAGATCTAGAGACTCGCTATCTAAATATTACACCTCTTAAAAGGCCTAGAACGTACTTTAAGCTCTTAAGAGTTCTCTTATAATAGTACTAAATTAGTCTACTAGAGAGTATAGATGTTAATAAACCTCTAACTCTATTTCTCTTATACTTTCCTCTCTAGGTAATAGATATAATTATTTCTAATATTAATTCTCGTTTTATAGAACCTTGTAATCTAGAGAAGCTCTATACTCGTGTAAACTTCTAAGTAGAAATAATAAAAGAAGAGATTTATACCTATCTTATAATTAAAGTTTATATAATAATATATACTTATAAGCTTATAGATTACTAGAAAAAAGAAGAGAGCCTTATACTAAACTTTTCTATTAAAAACTATATACTAAAGAATAGATTTCTAGAGTTATATATATAGTTCCGCGTATACTCTAGTAGAGTATTAGGTCTATACGAGAAGGTTAGTTTCTCTCTAAATTTTATAAGGAAACGTACTAACTTTTTTAGAGTAAAAGGTCGAGCTGTTAAATATATATATTCTTATAACGAATCGTTAGATTTAGATACTAGGTTCTTAGCTAGTAGTAGACGAAGTAATAGACCGATTTAAGAGTAGAGTAAAGAAGGCTACTACTATACTAAATAAGTCTACTCTAACTAGATTTAAGATCTAGGCGATCGTAGAGATTAGCTTTTTATACTTCTAGAATTAGTATATATCTAGAGAGAAGAATAGACCTATAAATACTCGTATACTAAGAGAGCTTAGAGAGACTAAAAAGAAGGGAAAAGGAGGTAATAAAACGTAGATAGTAGTACTAAAGCTTTATAAATCACTTCTAGAGATACCGGCAGGATTATACTATATATTTATAGATAACTTATTCTCCTTAACACAGTTTTTCGAGCTCTTATATATATATAGATATAGTATAACTAGCACCTGTTATATAAAGTCTAGAGTTCTCTTAATACTTATTAAAATAAAGAAATCTAATAAGAAGGATATAATACTCTAGAGAATAAAGGTCTACCTTTTAATAGAGTTAACTCTTATTAATTATATTAGATAAAAAGATAATACTTTTATCCTAGGAATATTAATAGTATATAACGGTATACTTAATATATTACGCTTATATAAGCGCTCTAAGACTACTTCTTTAAAGGCTAAAACAGCGAGAGTTCCTTTTAGAGAAGATATAGAGAAAGAACTATTTATTCCTTAGTTATTTAACGAGTATAATAATATAATAGAGTATATTAATTAATTTAATTAATTAATAGCTTTAGAAAGTAGCTTATAGCTAATATAACACGAAGGATTATAGATAATTTAATACTAGCTACTTCTTATTATTCTAATTAATTTCTATAAGATAGCTTTCTATATATCTCGCTTAAAGACTTCTAATATCTCTTTCTATAACTAAAAGAATTAGCGTCTTTAAATCGTTATAGATTTACTTAAGCTTAGAAAGCCTATAACGCTATCTTATAAAAGAAGAGTTTTATATATAGATCTAGATAGTACTCTAGAAGATATTAGCTAGTACTAACTTATTAAGATGTCTATATACTATAACTATACTAATTATAGTAGTTTACGTTAATGAGATTAGTCTATAAAAAGAGTTATATTAAGCTTAATTACTAATAATAATTAAAGGTTAAGCGTATAATATAATACTAGCTTTAGTTATAATAAATACTAGGTTTAGTTATATAGAATAAAGCTCTACTTCTATAGTTTTTATAGAATATAACTGATTTTCTCTTCTAAAGTTATAAAACGAGTAGATTCTATTAGTTCGTTTAGTATTCTTAGTACTTAAGCTTAGACTACTACGTTTCTAGTAGTAGCTAAGAGGATAGCTTATATAAAGAGTCTATATCGAATACTAGTTTTAGATAGATATAAGAGTTATAAATCAACTAAGTTCTAAGAGTACTATAAGATATATAATATTATTACTCTTAGACTACCTTCTTATTTATTCTATCTAATCTAACTACTTAATATTAGATACTATAGTATTTTAAAACAAGTATATAGTCGATAGATTAAGACGTTTATTAAGGTCTATATTAACTATATTATAAAGGTCGAGTTCTTTCTAGCCTTTATAGTAGTATATAAGGAAATAATAATAGTTCTAAACTATTAGGCTAGATTCTATAGAGCTAGCCTAGTATCTTTTAATCTATAAGTAGTTCTTTTAAAGCTTAATATAAGGTTATAGACTCTTACTCTCTCTCGGCCGTCTAGTACTAACTCTCTCTCTTAGATGTTCTAGACCTCTTTAAATCTAACTAAAGTACTTTTATAATTAACTCTTATACGAACTTATATAGCTTATTACTAAGGAAGCTCGCTAACTCTACTTTTTTAAACAGTTACTACGTTAGTAAAGAGTATAGAGCGAATAGTATATAAGATAACTCTTTTATCTATAGAGATCTATACTCTTCGCGCGGTAAATAAAGCTCTAAGTAAACGCTATAGAGCTAAAAAGACTTGTGTCTATTAAGAGAGAGTACTTATAGTAGAGAATAGATAGAATATTTTAGCTTAGAAGGATATAGATAAGTAAGTATAATACGACGTATATAAGGCGAGGTAATATTCTAGGTAGTACTATAGAACTTATAGAAAAGCTAGCTATAATATATAAACTTATTAAGAAGTTATAGATATATCTAGTTTATTAGATTCTAAGAGTAATTATTAATTTAATATATTATAGTTAATTTATTTAGATATAAAGTTTAGTACTAAGAAAAAGTAATATTAGAACTTATAGTAAATACTTTAAATTAAACTATAGAGATATCTATATATAAGAAGATTTAATTATTCTTTCTAGAGTAGAGTTCTTACTACCTTATATACTTAGTCTACTTATTCTAGAGGATTCTACTATATATACTTCTTTAAAGGTTCTATTAAGTTAATATATTATAATTAATATATTATATTACTAAGTAAGGTTATATACTTATATCGCTAGAGTACTCTAAGACTTACTCTATAGATATAACTCTTAATATTACCTCTCTCTCTACTTTTATAGATAGATGTTTAGAGCTACTATATTCTCTAATTTAGTAGTAGGTTTCTATATTAGGTTTATATAGCTAGTCTATTTAACCTTATACTTAAGACAAGTACGAGAGCCTCTCTCTAGAAGTCTCTTCCGTCGCTAGTCTAAAATTCTCTCTACTTACTACTCTATAAAATTATCTACTAAGATTATAGATAGTTAAGCGTTATCTATAATTTAACTAGATAGCGAATCTATAGTAGCTAGCTATAATAAATCTATATTAAAGATATTATAGATACTAGATGTCAGGGGTTACACCCTGACTATAGCTTTCACATGCGCGCATGACTTTCACATGCACGCTTGGTTGTACGCTTGGTTGTTCGCTTAGTTTTCACATGTTGCTTGGCTTAAGGACAGATGTCCTTATAAGGATGCCTGTCTTGCTTTCTTGTGTACTTCTCTCTTTAGCTTTCGTTCTTGTACATAGAAGCCACTGTAGTTCAATTCACGAGTATTTGCTACACGCCCTGACACTAGATAGAGTATCTAGTCTATATATAGATAGGCTAATAACTTTAATAACTATAAATTTTATAGATCGAGTGTCGAGTTTCTTACTAGCCTTCTCTATCTATATATTCTATAAGCTTAAATAGACTTTATTCTTAACTTTATATAAAGAGGCGACATTCTATAAACGATTAGCTTAAGTCTTCTAGTTCTACTATACTCTTACTATTAACGTCTAAGTCTATTCTATAATAGCCTTAATTCTTACTACTATTACTTTACTCTTTTAAATTAGAGTCTTTATATAGATAGATACTATTATATCTATTAAGAGGTCTATTATCTATAATAGATAGCTATAGCTAAGTTAGAAAGAGCTTATACTTATTAATAATAAATCTTATCTATTAAAGGTAAGCTAGACTACTAGTAGCTAGTTAGTCTAGTTATCTTATATTATATTAATCTATTACTATAGAAGTGTTTCTACTTTAGTATTTACCTATTCTATTAACTCGTTAGTCTATAGATAGAAAGCTATAGAGATCTATCTTTTAATCTATAAGAAGTTATAAACTATTTTCTATATATATCTAATAAATTATAAACTTCTATTAGATACTATTACTCTTAGTAGTCTATATAAGCTATAGTAGATAGTAATAAATAGATAAGTAAATTCCTCTAATAATATTATTAAATTATAAGCTATAAGAAGTATTTCTTTACTTAGATAGTCTATAAATACTACTATTATATTAAAGCCTTTACTTATAGATAGCGGTCTAATAAAGTTAATAGATATCTTCTACTATTACTATTCTAGAATAGATAGCGAATATAGTAACTCTTACTTATAGTCTCTCTAAACCTTAGTATATTTATAAATTCTATAGTTATATATAAACTATTTAACTAATATCTATAGGTTTAGCTAAAAGAACTCTCTTAAGATAACTATAATTATTCTATTCTTACTAGAATAGTCTATAAGAGTAAAATTATAGAGTAGTCTTAATATCTAGCGACATCTATAATAGTAATATATATATATAATCTATATACTTAATAACTATATATACGCTTAACGATATATATATATATATAAGTAATATAAGTATATAAGAAGGTAAGGACTCTAGTTTAGAAAGAATAATAGAATCTTCTTATATATAGATAGCCTCTATAGTTTAATTTATAGTATTTACTATAAGCTCTAATAATTACTATCTATAATAGCTTATAATCTAGAATCTAAAGTCTACTTCTAAACTATAAAGAGCTATTCTTATTAATTAAGTAGTTAGAGATAGAGACTTTAACTAGAGAAGCGAGGTCTATTAGAAACACTCTATTTCCTTAGTAAATAGTATTTATAAAATAACTAAAGTCTTTATTCTATACCTTTCTCTTTTTCTAGAGGTTCTATAGCTAGTCTATAAGGCTATGTCTCTCTATTAAAACTAGTACTAGCTATATAGTATTCTCTTAAATTATTCTATCTAGAATTAATTATACTATTCTATAGTTAAGATGTTTATCTCTCTTCTCTAGAAGGTTCTAGTCTCTTCTTATTAATATATCTAAGAGATCTCTATCTTTATCTAGATAGTATTAGATTATTAGATTAAACTTACTAAGGATTAACTACTAATATATTTATCTTTTAGATAGTGTGAGGAACTGAATAAGTAGTGGAGTACGTAGACGTGATAGAACTGTCAATGTTCTATTACAATACAGAATAATCGATGCCTCTATCGTACCTCCGTCTACCTCCTAGTTATATAGGCCCAGAACCCTCGGATACTCTCTTCTATCTATACACTTCTCGAAACCATCTACAGTATCAGTAGCGTCAGCCTCCTTACGGACCTCCGTCGGGTCACATCCGTACGTCCGTTGCCCCGCCAAGACCACGTGCTTGCCAAGCCCCTGGTTAACCTGACCCCCTTGATCTAAGTCCCTCACAAATGCCTCCCCCTCTAGGTTCTTGTCCTCAAGAACTAAAGGCAGTAGCACTTATAGCACACAATATAATCCTAGGTATCATTCCCCATTCGGGCCAGTAACTGGAGCACGGGGAAAAACCAGTAACTGGTCAAAAACCCTATATGCTAAATGACCTCTCCAAAGGCTTAAAAATTCAGCTGAAATTGACAACAGCAATTGACAACAGCAATTGACAACCCGTGTAAATCGCCTCCCTCTCTGCAGTGCTGTCCTCAGCACTAAACACTAGCCAATCACACATACATGGCCTGGCGCAGGCTCTCCGCAAGCTTCTCGCTAGCTGAAAACAACTTCAAAACACCTTCAAAACAAGCATTATTGCTTCTCAACAACAACTCTCCTTCAGAGGCTTTCCGCAAGCTTCTCGCTAGCTGAAAAC